>JAYKTE010915772.1:0-16504 GCA_036873565.1 Xipholeptos notoides
TTGCCCTCATAACTGGACTAATACCCTTGGGAAAGGTATGAATCCCCACATTCCTTCCAGCTATTGATTAAATAGTGCATATTGTGTTATTCAAATAAACTATATGTGCACAAAAAAGTATGTTTATCAAAAAATGATTGTTTCTGGCATTAGTTTGCGTTTTACGGCATATCAACCTTTTTAGGTCATTTTAATGCTGAGTATAATCATTTTTGGTAAAAGTTATTTTTTGTCCACACTTAGTTTTTTGAATGACACAACATGCACTATTTCACCCACAGCTGGAGGGAATGTAGGGATTCATACCTTTCCCAAGAGTATTACCCCAAATATGGACGCAAGCGGAACGATTTGGATTCGAACTCACATATTACGATTCTGAAGTCCGACTACCTATCCACTAGCCCAAGTCGTCTTCCCTGTTCTTGGCATTAACTGACCTAAAAAGTTTGCTATGCCGTAAAATAAAACGAACAACAAATAATAGGGTTGTTGATATGCAATGAAACAAATCAATTAAAAAAAAAAACAAGATTTAGATTTTTCTATAATGATTTTATTAAATCCTTTTCTTTGAATAATGTTTTCTATAATATTCTAAAAAGGTATTTCAATCCAGCAGGAAATGCAAAAGATGAGTGATGTACCATATAAATAAAAATAAAGAATATAAATAAAGATATTTAAATGCAGAGCATGAGAAGGCAATATGTGTTAGTGCAATTTGGGGCAAAGCATTAAGAATTCAAGATTTTAGTGAGTAATGGTAGAGTCTTGTTTGTGAATGTTTGGTAGTTATATTTGAATTATCTTTGCTATATATATCATCATCAGTGGTCACTCAAATCGAGTAGGACTGTCCTTTTCATGGGGTCATCCACTTGTGGGTCCTCAGATTGCTGTTAAGACCAATCTGTGATCTATATATTTGTGTTAGGGGGGGGGGTCCCTGTGGAGGACGTCTGTGTGTGACACTGTTTATTGTGGGGAGGTTTTTTTACAGACAGCCACCACACAGTATTTAACAGAAAGAGGGCCTGAATCGAGTGACATGGAATCCAAGACGACTAGAGATCCTCTTCCTACTGCAGCCTTCATGCATCTTCCCAGCCATTGTGTCCACCATTGGGATCTTGGTTGGGTTGCTCTTTGTCTGGGCTATACCCACCAGCCTTACTGCTATGGGTAACTCTATTAGGAGCATAGCTCTGGATGGCATTGCTCTCAGGGTCTCGGGACTGCACAAAGTTCCCCACTGTGACAAGGTGGCAATCCAAGGAGAACGCTATATATATATATATTATTGCTGATCAAACTATAATTTGGGACTTCATATCTATATATTAGGGCAGTGAGGTTGGCGCAATGGAAAAAGCTTGGTTTTTGGAATTGGTATTATATGAGTTCAAATCCCAGTCAAATCCATTGCATTAACTTTCAGCTGCCTCAGGCAGATGAGACTCGTTAACTCGGGAGAGTAACTCATCTAGGTGAAGGGCAACACTGATTACATAGGCCCAGGGATGAGCACATAAAAATGACCTTGTGCTGCACTACCAAGTAAATATAATATCTATATATTTATAGCAACTAAAATCTTCAGATTTTCCTATGCAAAAAAATTCACAAAGAAACTGTTTAAAAACTCTCACAATCATTTATATTCATTGTTTTTCCTTGTGTGATGGATATTTGAAACTTTGAAACACTGAGAATCTTTACTAAAAGCTGAAAAAAAACATTACCAGAACCTTTTTTTAGGGAGAATGTATGACATTTTAAGAATGACAGGCATAATAAACCTACCAAATAAGAATTCAATGTCCAAATTCAAATCTTCATATATGATTAAATATTTATAGAGAGCAAAATTATTCCTGTGAAATTTTAAGTATTTGGAAAATAAAGGATGAACTTATCCTCAATTATTATTACAGTTAATTCTCTGTAACAAGACCACAGATTCAAGCTGTAGATTGTGACCAATTATTGTGGAATGGAACCAAACTACATGTATTTCACACAATACAACTTCTTTCATTACTACAAGCCGTCTGCATATACAGACAAAAACTATTATAATTTTAGTTTACTGTCAAAACATAATCAGTTAATGAGTTGTTTTCACTAATCTATATATCTATAAAAGTGAAATTGTGTGTTTGTGTTCATACAAGCAATCACTCTACCAAACTCCTTAGCCAATTTCTGGTTTAAAGACTTGAACTTTGAAATGAGGCTATTCAGACCTTGGAGTAGCTTTTTAATTGGGTTTTCGGAAAAATTCTGGTCTGAAAACCTCTTATATCAAATTTGAAGTCTCTAGGCAAAAAATTGACAAAGTAGTTTGGTAGGGACTGTTCTCAGAGAGACAAACAGACGATGTTACTTACAATTATTGCCTGACTGCATTGGCACTGGTGACTTGCTACTAAGGTAGTTAAGGAAGTCTATCATATAGGAAAGCAGTACCGTACATTATGTTTGTAAAGCGGCAAATGCTCTTCCAAATGACGTTTTTGTAATTCTGAATTTTGACCCTTCAGCAGTTATTTTTCCAGCTTAAAACCAATTAGAAAGTGTTCCCCAGGTCTGAATACTCCATATGTCAAATTTCAAGTGTGTTAGACCCAAAATTGGCAAAATTGTTTGGTAGAGATTGCAAAGGTCCAATCTTTTATATTTGATCCCTTAAAACGTAAATTTCAGGCTAAAAAAATTTTCCCCAGGTCTGAATACACCATATATCAAATTTCAAGTCTGTAGACCCAAAATTGGAAGAGTAGTTTGATAAAGACATGACCTTTACACAAAGTCAGTCTTAAAATTTTTTTTTATTTTTGTGAATTTCTTTTTTTAATAGGTGTGACTAAAGTTTAACAAAATGAAAACATATGTAGTAAGAAAAGTTACAGTTTATGCCAAAAAGAGGAAAAAAATCCATTTGTAGTTTCCCTTCCCACACAGCATGAGATACAATCTGGATGATATATTGTGCTCAAGTGAACCTAGTGCTAATGACTCATTTGAGAAATATTTGTGCTGGTTTTTAAAAATCTAAGTTACTATATAAAAAAAAGATAGATAGATTAGAAAGATATTAAGAAAGATTTATGTTAATGATAAAGGTTTACCAGTTGGTAAATTTTTTTTCTATAAAAGTTGGACTCTTTAAACAAAGTTTGTTCAATAAAAATATTTTTTATATTTTTATATAATTCCTAACCTCGTTTAGAGAGAATAACGGGAGTTTATCTACTAAATTGTTTTGCTATTAAACTGAGCCAGCTTCTCCTAAACTGCTAGACGCAAATTGACCAAGTGACGCTAAAACTAAAAACATTAAAATATTACAAATTTGATTTCTCTTTTTTCCTAAATACACAGTATCTAGATATTTTAACATTGTTTAAAATGTCATTTTTCTATATATCTAAAATGACATCCATATTTTAAATTGTTTGTTTCATAACATTCTGGAATGTGGTGTTGTCACAACATTGTTCCCCTAGCTTTGGGGCAGTGAAGGTGGAGCAGTGGTAAAAGCTTGGATTCTGGTATTATATTACACAAGTTCAAATCCTAGTCAAAAATGTTGAATTCACTTTCAACTGTCTTGGGCAAATGAGGCTTTGACAGAGCAGATTGCTGCAGTGCCCTGCAGCTGCACGATGTGGGGACGGTCGGAAACGCCTCTCTGCACCTATTGTCACATTGAAAGAGACGGGGCTGAAAAGAAGATCAATCATGATGGGAACAATGGACGAGAATAATCAGACGACAATGATTAAGTTCTTGTGAAAAAAAAACTCTTTATATTTCTTTCATTATTCTTTTGAAATTGGAGGGAGTCATAAGAGAATCCAATGAAGAGCGAGAAAGAAAAAAAATATTCCCTCACCCCATTACTTCATCATCCAAAAAGAACATACTTAACCATCTAATGAAATGGTCTATTATTCTCTTAGGGATAAACAGGATGTAATGTATAAAGAAGAGAAATAGGTATAATTAAATAATAATAATAATGTTGACTCATACAAAGTAATACATAGATTTCGTTGTTTTTTTAAATTATTTTGGGATTGGAAAATATAGTATTTATTTTTTCATAGTTTTGTATAGCAAAAATTATATTAGACTATAATTGTTTTTGATTACTTTTTGATCTAGAAGTGATTGAGTTATCAATCTGTCAGTTAAAAATTACATCAAACTAAAGAAGAATGGAAGTCAAAACTGATTTGTTTTGCATAGGTCCTAGCCTAAAAAGATTGTAGACCAAAACCTGTCAATCAAATAACAGTTAATGAAAAGGAATCTATGTAGGTGTTTGGAAAACCATAAGTTGGAATAAAAACTATTATATTTGTATGTTGATATCACTTATTATTTTATCAACCTATTGGTTTATGTTCCCCACCAAAAAATATTTTTTTGCTTTTTAAAAGGAGAATGATTTATATAAAGATTTACTATTGCCATATAATACTCTTTCACCTCGGAAATTTATAAGACCATTTATAAAGATATAATATGAAGATGCCCGATTCATCCAAGATGGTCCAAAAGCAGCTTGAAGTATCCCATATGTTTCTGTGGCATTTTTTCCTAGTTTAAAACAGAATTTTATTGCATATCGTTCTTCTAAATTATCCTCATGTACAGATTGAATTTTTGAAATTCACCAGCTGTGACAATTGGGCTTTAGTAGGGTATATTCCAATTCCTGGTGTAGCTGTTCACTTGAACCTGAAATCATAAAAATTGGTCAGTCATCTCATAAGATGTATAGCAATAACATACTGAATTTTCAACCAAATTACACTTTGGTTTTTCTTAGGTAACTATTAAAATCAAATAAAACTAAAATCAATAATCATTAAACCATTTTGTTAAATTTGTATAAATAGTATTTTTAAAATGTCTGCATGTTTTTAAAATTACCCCTAGTTTATTAGATTTAAAAAAATTTTTCATAATTGTAATCCTATCTAAAAGATATTTTTCTTTGAATCTGCAAATTGAATCATAAAATAAATTTTGGATAGTGAAATTTGTATAACTTAATCTTGAGCCAATGGCATCCTTTGTTATGATTGCTTCTCTTATTATAGCGCATAGATTTTATTATTTTCATGCTAATCCTTGTTTACAGTGGAATTTTTACAGATTGTTTGTCAAACAAGAATCATTATCATCATTAAACTTTTATGTTTTTCTTTAATTCTTAATTCTTGAATAATTAAATTATTTCAAACTTTTTCATCAACAGGTATTGCAAATTATGGGTAAAGAAACAGAAAGATGGCAGGAAGCCTTATATTGATCATATGAATGCTTTAACATATCAACCAATTTATGGTAAATATTTTTTATGCACTTCAAATTAAAAAATGAAATTATTAAATAGACTGGTAATTCTATACTTAATTTTCCAATCAATATAACCCTCTCACAGACCTTGGACTCATTACAAAACTCTGGAAAGAAAAATTTATATTTTCAAAACTCTGTAGTGTTGGGACGATTTCTAAATTTTTACTGATTCTGATACCAAGTACAATTTCAAGAAACTGTTGATTAATGATTCTGATACCAAGTACAATTCCCAATTCCAATTCTGCGTAATAGTTGTTTTGAAATGGAATCTAATTTTTTTTTTTGTGGTGGGGGGTTCCAAAATTTGTTAGTTAAGTTAATGAAAAACAATTGTTTTCGTATTTAGAAATTGTAAAACATGCATAATATTGTTCTCGTGTATTCAATATGGGTGATCAATTTACTCAAGCGTTATATGTAAAACGAAGGAGGAGGGAACACCTCTTAAAAATATTTAAATGATAATTTTTTTTCCCCAATTGTTTTTTTAGATAATTTCATAGATTAGTGTCCAATTGATAATAATTCACTGAAAAAATTGAAAAAAAAAATATAAGGGTGTGTGCGAATTGTACTAGTCCAGTGGTAAAGGTAATAAAAAAAAATTGTGGACTACTGGTGATGGTGGACTTGTAGTCTACCATCACCAGTAGTCCACAATTTCTTTTTTTAATTTGTCCAATGTTTTCATTTGTTTCACATCTAATATGAAATTTTATGCTTTTTCAAATAAAACTAAAATTATTACAAACCTTTTTCTAACTTTAAACCCCCTGCCGCCTATTAAGATAGTTGACAAAAATAAAAGATTAGACTAAAAATATTTTCCGGTCATGGTAAAATAATCTGTGCGTGAAGTTAGATTAAAACCTTCATTTCTTTCTTTTTTTTTTTAAGTTTAATTTTTTGCCTTTTTTTAACAAAAATTTCATATTTTTTACTGTTTTTTTTGTTGTTGTGCAAAGTTCCAAAAGCTTAATTGCTTCATTTGCTTAATATTTTGATAAAATGTAAATTTTTAAAAGAAAAAAAAAATTGAAATTTAACTTACCGTAACTGTTACAATTTTTTTGTTTTGATTGCTTTGTTTGTTTTTTAATTTTTTGAAGACTTTATCTAAGTCATGACTGTCAAGCGGCACAATGTGTACTGTAGTTTCAAACGTTATTTCAAAGATATTTGTTTTTATCACTAAAACTTGTTCAAAGTATAATACATATAACCTACTCTTTCCTCCTGGAAAATGAACCCCCGCCCCAGAATGCTCAACGTGCCAAGAACACTTTACTGTAAAGCACTTTCTATTGGATTGTGGCAATCACACACATACTAGGAAAAACTTCTACAAAGCCGAAAATATGAAGGAACCATTCCAAAGAACAATTTCAATTTTATGTTGATTTCCCTGTGAATATTTGTTCCATTTTTTATGGTAACACTAGAAATATTTTCCAGGTTGCTTTGTGCTGTGTTTTTTGTAATTCCAAGACTTTTTTCTTTTTAAGAAAACTGCTATAATTTTTTGAAAGCTAAAAAAAAGGCCCACAAAAATCTGATTTCAAGTTTGATCCGTTAGCTGCTATTTTTTCTAAATTTGTTTTTGAATTTTAGAATTTGTTCCACGAGTCTGAATACCCCATATATCAAATTTTAAGTCTGTAGACCAAAAATTAGCAAAGTAGTTTGTAAGAGAGCGTTCCTCAAACAGACATATAAGGTCACTTTTAGTAGTAGTAAATTGCTATATAATTAGCTTTATTATCCGATAGAAACCTCAAAATTATAGCTGATTACTGTAAAACCAAACAACCATTTAACTCCTCAAAATGGTTTCCATTTTCGCTAGCTTCCCTAACCCAAGCATTAAACTTGTAACACTTTTAAACATGAAGTAACAAAATTATATATCTCAGTTGAACCTAAATTGTGTTAGGTTGACAAGAAAGTTCTTGTGGTTTTTAACTTTTAAATTCAGATGGACATATCTTGGCTCAAACAAAAACTTATTCATTGAAATAAACACCATCAGAATCAACACACTTTTGTCAGCCTAAAACAAGTGTATTTATCCCAGTAACGTGAAAATCTTGCATTCTGGTGGCAATGAACTCACGGAAAGCATTTTTGATATCAATTAAGTTTTTGAAGCATTTCTCACACAGAAGGTTGTCAAGATGCTTGAAAAAGTGGTAGTCAGTAGATGAGAGGTCTGGAGAGTATGGTGGATGAAGCTGAGTTTAGTAGCCCAATTCATTTAATTTCTACAGAGTCATTATTTCATAATGGCATTTCTTTTGGTTCCAATCTCTCTCAAGTGGTTGGAAATCATTGTATACTTTATGTCTAAATTCAGAAGCAAGTTCTCAAACAGTTATGTGTGGATTGACTTCGACTAAGACTCTTAATTGATTGTTGTCAACATACAATGGCCTACCACTATGCTCATCATCTTCAAGACTCATGTTGCTGCTATGAAATTTCTCAAACCACCATTTGTGGTGTGCATTCAGTTGTGGTGCCTGGGCCAAACGTTTGTTTTAAAATGATTGTAATTTAAATGATTAGATAGAGCGAAAAACACTCTGTAAAATGATATAAAGCATAGTAAAGTATATAAAGGTATTAATACATTTGAAAATACATAATTTGAAATCAAAATTTAAAATTCCACAAAAACTTTCTAGTCAACCTAATAATAATGGTTAAAATTATCTGCCCTTTAATATGAAAAGATTAGTGATAAAATTAATTTTTTAAAAATAAAAAAATATTCTTTTCTTTTATAAAATGAATCACTATTAATTGCATTAATTGGTTTTCAGATGGATAGAAAATATTTTCTATTTTTAGCTCGTTCTTAAATGTTTTACTCCTTACTTGAACAATTCAGTCAGTCTTGATTTAGCCAACATAGTAAGAGAAACAAGATATCTTTTGGCATGAATCTAGCCATTATCATTCAAATAGACAGTCTTTTTTATGTATATGTTTGAATTAGATATAAAATAATCTTGGTATCTGTATACTCATGTCAAAGACAAGCACAGTGTATCACAATGTTTACAACCTTATCTTTCAAGGAATTCGTTTAATTTGAATTGACCCTCTAAAAATGTTTATCATGTATGTATAGGCTTAATATCTAGAAAGACTGAGAGAGTGCATGCTTAGTATGATATTGTCTATTAAGAGCCAATTCTAACTGTCACTGTCAAAGTAGTACTGCCTGTAGTTTGATTATGTATCTTGTATTTAAAATGGATGAGATTTGTTTATGTTTGTGTATGAGTGTGTGTGTGTGTGTGTATATATACATACATACATACAAACACACTCGTATTTGAATTTATTTGCTACACATGCTCTATCACTGACATCAAGCACTCTAACTATAAATATGAGCAAAGTCCTCCCAACAGATTGATTGTTATACAATTATTCTTATATTGTCAATAGAAAGTAAATGTTGTTTTATATTTATTAATTATTGCATAAATGTTTCTTCGAATATGTAATTATATTTGCTGAATTAAGATTCATTAATGTAAATATATTACACTACTCTTTTAGAGACTTTTGAGTTGTTTATGTATACACATATTTTATTCCAATGTTATTTGAATTAGAAAAGTTTAAAATCTGCTTCAGGAGAGGTCCATTTGGGATAGTGGATAGGTAGCCGAACTTCTGAATTGTAATACACGAGTTTGATTCCCAGTCATTCTGTTTATGTTCACATTTGGACTAATACTCTTAGGAAAGTTATGATTCTCCACATTCCCTCCAGCTATGGATTAAATAGTGCATACTATGATTTAAAAAACTAGTATGGACAAAGGAACATTAATCAGAAATGATTGTTATCAGAATTGAATGACCTGAAAAAGGTTGATATGCTGTAAAACACAAGCAAACAAAATCTGCTAAAGCAATCTTATCATTTTAGCTTTTCTATTTAATTATTACATTTTGTATTTGGTTATTATTTTTCTATCGAAATAATTAGTTTTTAAATAAAATTTCAAATGATTTATATTCGGCTTCTATCAAAGAATTTTTTCCAAATGAGGGAATGTTTCACCGTCTCACAGAATTCGAAGAACCAATGCTATTGGTATTATTTTTATCTTTTTAAAAGAAGAATTAAATTTGATAAACTATGAAGTAGAACCTTTAGAATTTTTGTCATAAAAATCTCAAGGATACAAAATTGATTTTAATGATAGTATTTTTATTAATTTATTCTTAAGACTTTGAGAATAAATCAGAGGAGGTCCAATTGGGGCAGTGAATAGGCAGTCAGACTTTGGAATTGTAATACGTGAATTTGAATCGTAGTTGTTCTGTTTATATTCACATTTGGACTAATACTCCTGGAAAAAGTATGAATCTCTACATTCCCTCCAGCAGTAGATTAAATAACATTTTTTGTGTTGAAAAAAATGTGTGGACAAAAAAAAAGAATGTTTCTCAAAATGGTTTCTTGGCATTAAATGACCTAAAAAGTTTTAGTTTTAAATGTAGTAAATTGTTATTCATCAAACTTACATTTTTTCCCTGTTAGTTTCATGAGGTTTTCTCATTGCGTGGTATTATTGACAGTATCAGTGACAGTATTATTGAAAGCTGGTGGCCCTTTTGTTTTAGAATAGTCACAGACTTACCTCCTGAAAATCCTGGACACCCTTCAAAGTCAGAGGGAAATGTTTCTTCATCCTTCTGGTCTTTGTCTGGCCATGGCTGAAAACAAAAGAATAAGAGAATAAGGTTCATCAATGTTTATTACTTTTTGTTCAACATCTAGACATTTTCTCCCTCTGGTTAAAAAACTGACTACCCACAAAGTCAGATGAGGCAAAGTCGGCAAATCCCACCAGTCAATATTGTTACAAAACTGGACTTGAATTGGACTTTTAAACTCTGATCAGTCAATAAGATTTGAATTTTGATAAAAAATACTAAACATGAAGAGTATTAAATTCTTGAATACATTTTAGATGCTTTTTCTTAAAAGTGAATGATTAAGATATAACAAAACAAGTTATAGATATTATTTCAAAGATTGCTTCATACTATGTATCTTTACTTGCCTAGAAACTCTAAAAATTGTGATTGTTGCAGTACACATTAAAGATTTAAATTTTACCATTTTATATAAAAACTCAGTTTCTTTGTTGTTAAGTATGTATTTATGCCTGTATAAGTGCTGTTAACTTTTTGACTTACATGAAAATAATAAGAACTATATCCTGCTTAGCAAAAAAAAAGATAAAAACCTAAAATACTAAATGTCAACAAGTTTGTTTATTAGGCATTAATTTCTTTATAATAATTGCTCACTTCCTTGGATTCTGGCCATAAAGCATTACTTTACTTTTTTACTTCCAAGACTACTTTTCTTTATTGCTTTTTTAATGAGATCTTTTTTCATTCCTTTCCAGGTGCTCCCATTGGTGGCATTGGATGTGGTACAATTGGTAGAGGTTATAGAGGAGAGTTTTGTCGATTTCAATTGGTGCCTGGTCATTATGATCATACAACTGTTGAAGCTGACCAGGTATTTAATTTACTATTGAATGATAATAAAAAATATATCAAATATTTATCAAAATATTATATAATTTAGACCATACATCATGTTCAAAAAAGAAAAAAAGGAGAATGCTATTTATTAATTGCTTTTTGTGGGCTGTTGGAGATTAAGCTGGCCAGAGGTTTAGTTGATCAAAATGTGGTATGACAGACAAAAACTATGGAAGGCAGTGGTTGCTGGGAATACAGTTAAATCTGGTGTTGCAGTTAATCACCTGATGAAGGCAAGTGGATAAGTTGACAGAAACAAAGGGAAAAACAACATGTAAGATAAAGACAAAAGTCAACAAAAAGAAATTAATAAATAAGTTAAGATGTGACAACAAAGTTATCAGGCAATTCTTAGCGTTAGGGTCAACTAATTGAATTAAAATAGTATTAATATTGATTGGTAACTAATATATATTATATATAAAAAAATAAGAGAATAAATGAAAATCCACCATTATTATTATTATTATTATTATTGGGTGGATTTTGAATGGGAATTTGTGTAGTCCAGCATAGACGAGATAAGAGTTTCTAAGTGGTCATCGGAGCCATTCATGACAGGTCTGCAAAATGTCAAATTGGGTTCCAGTATTCGAGGAGGGAATCTTATTTCCATATTAAATTTAGAGGGCGGGCACAACAATCGGTAGAGTTTATATAAATAGTTGAGAGTAAGTGAGTAGGAGAGAGTAGGAATTCAGATTTCACTGGGGTCTCTCAGCCTGTAGTTCTCACTTTAGGGGGCAGAGGCCCAGCGCCCATGTTAGGGCCTGGCCCACAAGAAGTTAATTATTAAGTCAACTTGGAATGTAAAGTTGAAGCTAGCTCATGCTGTTGCCATCTCTCCCCAAGCGTGCAGATGTTTTAAACAACCAAAAATAAACCCATCATCTATATATATATGAAAATAAAATTGTCTTTGTTTGATTACATCACCGGCATTTGTTTTGTTGTTTTGTTTTTTTCATCCCAGCATGCGTCTTCGACCTCAGTGCATGCGACTTGTGACGGGCGGGCAAAGGAGACAATCTAACGGACAAAGTTTATCATGCACCAATAAGTGCAGTTTGGTGCAGCAGGGCTTTGATCTCTGTCATAAAGAAGCCTCATCTCAAAGAATTCCCAAAATAAAATAAATATTATTAACAAATTTTACTGCTTTTTATCTTAAAATATATTATTAAAAGTTTTTTGTTTTTGTTTTTAGAGTTATAAGTAATATCTAAAACGTATAGCCCGATTTTTCACTTGTCAATTCTTATCAGATTCTGTGAGGATTAATCATTATAATAATTATTTTATAAAAATCACTAGAGCCTAATATAACCTAACCAGTAGTCTAAACTGAGCAATTACCTAAAGACTACCATAAGAAATGAATCTATTGCCTTTTGAGGAATGGATAATACATGAATATTTAGCAAATTCTGGAAAACTCCTTTCTTAAATAATTGGGGGTTTTTTTTCAATCCCAAAAAACTAATTTGTAGGAGTATTTGTAATTATTTGTAGGTATTTGTCATTTATCTTCACAATTATTATCAACCAAATAAAAATATTAACATTTCTAATGACCCACATGGATTGATATGCTGTAAAAATGAATAAATATTTGCTCAATATATGAATTAATCTTAAGATTATCTTCTATTTCATACATAGAATAAAGTGCAGTTATGTTCTGGGAAGTGGTTTTCTACAGGTGCAATTCAAAAGAAATGTTTAAAATCTAGTTTCAATGAAAGTTGGCTTCTGAAATTTAGCCTTCAATTCGATTCTAAGGAAAATTATCTGAAGTGTGCATTAATATTTAGAAAAGTATTTATATAATGAAAACTGAAATGCCAAAAATTTCTTTTCAGTTCATTGTGTGCATTCGAAAGAATAATGTTACCGTCCATCAGCAAGTATTGTGTGTAAAACATCATAAGAAAGGAAGTTTAGATTCATGGAATTGGAATCTAAAAGGAGAAAATGCTACTTACCATGCTTTATATCCACGGGCATGGACTATCTACAAAATACCAGAGCATAAAGTAAAATTAATCTGTCGCCAAGTGTCCCCTATATATCCACATGAATATAAGGTAAGTTTAGATAGATTTTTTTCTAGTTTATTCGTATTTATAAATTCTTTTAAACAAAAATGTTTAGATTTGTGACCATGAGCAAATTTAAAAAACAAATTGAATCAAAATAAGATTAAGTTGATAGAATATTATTGAATGTTAAGGAATGTAGAAAAAAATTTAGAAATAAGAATTACTGTATATTTTTTAATATAAGTCTATTTTTAATATAAGACTAGGTAGAATTCTAGCCAAAACCCCAGGAACTATCTATGACTTCAATACATGTTAAGTTTACAGACATCTGTTATAAAATGTGAATAAAAACTTCAACCGAAACTACTATAAACACATAAAAATATTATTTTGATTTTAGCAATAAATATAAGACCTCTCACTCGAACACTAGTGCTGAACAGCAATATTATAAATGACTCAAATATAAATCGATATGCCGAAATATGGATTGTTTCCCCTGCAAAAAAACTTGACTATAGTTTGGACTAAGTAGTAGTCTGCTGGTTCACAAATCCGTGCTGTATTTATACTACTTTTATCATGAACCGGTGTTCTACTTTTTCATGACCCGTCTCTTTGGGTGTTCCTATTCTCTCCAGACTTATATTAAAAAAATATAGAGTAGTTGTGCTGATTATTAACCAA
This sequence comes from Xipholeptos notoides, assembly GCA_036873565.1. Taxonomy (NCBI): domain Eukaryota; kingdom Metazoa; phylum Mollusca; class Cephalopoda; family Idiosepiidae; genus Xipholeptos; species Xipholeptos notoides. Next base: position 13,698 of record JAYKTE010915772.1, read on the forward strand.
TCATATTATGTGTAGTCAAACAAATTTAGTTTTTTATCATTGTGTCAAAAATTCAACACACAACAAAGCAGTCCAATAAACACAGGTATCAATCATTCAATGCAAAACAAAGCAGTACAACAAACAACTGTGTTAAACATTCAATGCAAAACAACAAGGTGACGAGCAACAATGATCTTCACGGATTCTTGTATTGCCATCTAACTGCCTTCTCAAAGTAACCTGATTTTATTCAGTCAAGGACCATCTAACCTGCTTATGAGCAGTGAGACTTTCATGACTTTGCGAGACCACATGGTCATAAAAAGTTGCAGGCGCTATCTTGATTCTTTTCTACTCTCAGCCTGACTTTGCACGTTGCACACACATGAGGACACTTAAACAGTAATCACCCTTCTCTGTTTTCACAATTTTCCCCACAATAATTTACTCTAGTCAGACTAGAATATTTCAGTAATGGGTGCTATTTAGAAATAGCCTATTTGCAGTAAGTAATATCAAGAATATTGTGAAATGAGACTTCAGTGCGACTTTGTGTTTAAGTTTAAAAAGGTGGTTTATACAGGAATTTCTAGACAAAATAGTGGGTATTTCTGGATGCTTCAGTCATGATAGGGTTAAGATAGTATTTGATTTGATTAATCAATTTTTGTAGATTTTTTCTTATTTATATTGAGTTTTTAGTTTTAAAGATATTCTTAGCCCATCTGTTTATTTACTTCAGGATACCAGCTTCCCCTGTGCTATTTTTGTTTGGGATGTGTATAATCTTGGAAAAGAAGATATCGATGTTAGTATAATGTTTACATTCAAGAATGGGCGTGGTATTAAAGAAGATTCTGAAGGTGGTTGCTGGAACCAATATTTTTATGAATCTAAAGATCCAGCTGTAGAAGCTATTTCTGGTGTGAATGTCCATCAAACAATTCAGAACATGCCATGTACTTATGGAATTGCTGCTCGACACCAGGTAATCAATTAAATGTATTTATTTTGGCCCAATTTAAAATCTTTGTTTAAAAAGATGAGTTTTTATTTTATATATATATACTGATTCCCCAAAATTTTGGTTGTAAGGATCATTACATACAATCAATTTTTTAAGGAAAATGTTCAGCTCACTGTAAAAATATTACATTTGAAGAATCATGTTAGGAAATGGAGTAAACGAAGGAAAATGAGATTAATTTTGAAAATTGGTATTTAAACCTCATTTCTATTAGGCTGTCCGAAAAGTATGGCTGAATTCTAATTTGATTCAAAGCCAACTGAATGGTACTTTCACCAGTTCTGAAAGCTTGCGGTTCGATGGTAGAAAGTCTTTGGAAATGATGGTCTTTATTTTGAGATGTAATTTTTGTTGTTTTTGTTAATACTTGGCATGTAAAATTTCAAGTTTTGCAAGTGTTTGAGAACTTTTGGGACAACCTAATATTAAATTGTCAAATCCAAATTTATGTATGAACTTAATTCTTTTGATATTAAATCAGTTATTGAAGGAAATAAAAGTAAAAGAAAGTTCTGTCTTCCCAAAAATGTTTAGCACTTTATTTGAAAAGTCAAACTTAAAAAAGAAAATTAGGATTTTTATATTTTTCTGAATCCTTGAGATTAGGTATGATAAATTCTACAAGTATTATCCAGACTATTTTCCTTATCCTTATTATTTTCTGTCTCACTATGTTTTGACCAAATACCCCTTCAGTCTTCCTCTATAGATCTAAAAATAATATGAGTCCAAGGTCACCTGAGGAAAACTAAAGTGTGATTCTGTCGAAACATAGTGATACAGGAAATAAGGATGATTACAATAGTCCGAATAATACTTGTAGGATTTTTATAGTTTTCTTTTTCTCAACTGAACTAAATTGTTTTTTCTTTAGTAATAACAAGGAGTTAGGAACATTACTGATATTTTTTACAATACTAAGTAATATTTCAGAAATGGGACATTTATGATTTTCTTTTCTTTTTTTTGTTTAATTATGTATAACCCTAACTTTGTTTCTTTTGCATTTTTAGGCTGGTGTATCTGTTAGTCACTGCATATTCTTTGACCCAAAAGGATCTGGAGATAAAATATGGAATGACTTATCAGAAGATGGAGAACTTACAAAAAGTGGTTAGTAGAAATTATTCTTTAAGTTGACTAAAATTCCAATATTTTTCAGTTTTGTGCTGATCTCCAGTAAAGAGGTATTTATTTTTCCTTAATGTTTGTTCAGTAACCTAGATGCATGAAAAACACTAGACTGTTTTTCGAAAATGTTGTTCAATAAATTTCACATAGGCCATAGAAGAGTCTATTTGATTATTAGAGAAAGTTAGATAAATGGATGAATCCAGAACTTCTGTTTTAAGATTTTAATTTTCCCCCCCAAATTTGGACTTTGTGATAATTTAATAAATGAATGATATAGTTACAATATTAAAAGTTACCCATGTAAAAATTATCCTGAATTTATTAGAATTATATATTTATGCATAAATATTATTATGTATGTCTGCATTTTTAATCAGATACCAGTGTTGAAATGAAAAGTAAAGAGACCTTAAGAAATGAAGAATGTGCTGCTGCTATTTGTTGTAAATGTCATGTGCCTGCAGGTTCTAGCTCAAAACAAATAGAATTTTGTCTCAGCTGGGACATGCCTGTCATCCATTTTAAATCTAAAGGACAGACCTATGCCCGGTAAGTCTATCTCGGATTTTTTTAATCTATGTTTCTAACAGAGCTGGGATTCGGTAGAAAAAATCTACCGCCGGTATCGGTATTCGGTAGCGAGTCGTGTCCAATCGGTATCGGT
>JAYKTE010915882.1:0-16501 GCA_036873565.1 Xipholeptos notoides
ATATATATGTATATAACTTTTTTAATGTTAATTCCAATTTCATAAAATATTGGCCTAAGAAAACTAAAAAAAACTACAAGTCAGTGTATGATAACAATGTAGTTTATTTTCTTTAAATTACAAAATATTTGATTTTATAGTCATTGAAACCAGAACTTTTCAAAAGAATTTCCCAGTTATTTATTGTAGTTAGTGCCTTTACTTACCTGTGTTGCCATGCATGGTAATTCTTAGCATCTATACGCAGGACGCTAGATGTAAAATCTAATTCTTTTGATGCATCGTTCAACCATTCTACAATCACTTGTCGATGATGCCTGGTTGGCGAAAAAAAAAAAAAAAAAGAAACATTCATTTTATTTCTAGAATTCTTAAAGTGAAAAGACAGAAAACAGAATAACAAAATGAGAAAAAAATCTATACACGGTGGGGGAAAAAAATGATCTGATACATTTGTATGTCTAATCAAAGCAAATTAGAATAAAAAATGACACAAGTATTTTTATTTTCCAAATATACACATGATGGCATTTTATTTTATATGCATATTTGGAAAAATAAATGCACTTATTATTTATTCGAATTTGCTTTGATTAAAAAAATATATATCAGATCATTTTGTCTATGTATTAAATAAAAATGTACATAAAAATCAAAATGGCATCATAAGTACACTTGGAAAATAAAAATACTTTTATCATTATCTATTCTAATTTGCTTTTTTCAAGTATGCAGATGTGTCAGATCATTTTGCTCCACCCTGTATTAAATAAAAATTTACACATAAAATAGGGGAAGTCCATTTGGGACAATGGATATGCAGTCAGACTTTGGAGTCGTAATACGCAAGTTCAAATCAAAAATTATTGTTCTTAGACCTAAAAAGGTTTATATGGCATTTAACAAAATAAACAAATAATCATATAAAATAAAATGGTATCATGTGTACATTCGCAAAATAAAAACACTTTTGTTATAATTTATTCTAATTTACTTTAATCTATTTTAAATTTTATTTTTGCTGCTGCTGCTTCTTTTTATTATTATTATAATGATTCTTTACTTACCACACTTGGTAGTTTTTAGGATGTTCTTGAATGACTTCTGTTATGTAAGAAAGTTCAAGTTGTAAATCACAGTTGAGGTCTTGTAACAACAGTCGACGATAATGCCTACACAAAACATTAAAATGGATTTAACAATATAAAAAAAGAAAAAATATTAAGATTAAAAAGAAATTTATTTTTCAAAGTATGAAGGTTAAAGTGGTTGGGGCTAACTTTGTAATTGAATTCATTAAATCAGATATGGTAAGTTAATGTATTAAATTTATTATGTTGAATATAGTAATTAAATGTAATAAATCTATTATGTTAAATATTGTAATTAAAGGAATTAAATCTACTATGTTGAAATTGGTAACTAAATTCATTAAATCTATTAATTTAAATTTTGTATTTATGATTATTTGGCTAAAAAAAAAAAAAGATGCGTTAATTTAAGAATACGATTCAAAATTTTGGGACTCATTACTCAATAATTTTTCATAATGAATTTGTTCTGTTGGGTTTAGAATTCCTAGTCAAAGTATTGGACGGTAGTCAACATTTCAAACATGCAAATGAACTGATGGATGTTCACCGATCAGGCATGAGCAAAAATACTGCCTTTTTTCCTCTCCAAATTTGGTTTCTTTATACTTATTGAGCCTCACCAAATAATGTGGGCTTATTGCATTCTACTCCATAAAACAAGTTATGCTCTTGCGTTTTCTTCTTCTGGTTTCCATGCGTCAGTAGCATAGAGAACACACCTTCTGTTTCTTTGAAGCAAGATTGTTTGTGGAATTACTATTACAGGATTAAATAAAGAATACTTTTAGCGCTTTAAAAACATTTTTTTATCAAAAAATAGAGGAGATTGTATTTTTAAAAATTATTTTTAAATTATTTTATTTTGTTGCAAAGGATCTCTGAAATTATATACATGGGTCAATATTAGACACCATCTAATAGAAGGAATGTTTTTCAAACTACCTACTCATGGGCACATAATCTATTTTATAAATTAAAAAAAATAAATTTGTGGCATAATTGATTTTTTTACAGAATGCATTAAAAAATAATTAGTTTTGTAATATTATTTTGCTTTTTAGAACTAATAATAATGGGGTAATATCTTTCAAATAAGATTTTAATTCATTTTAAATGAAAAAAAAAAGCTTGCATTTTTTGTTATCCCTTGAAGGGAAAAAGAAAGTATCAATAGAAAAATATTTACCCATTAGTTAGTCATAAAAATTACAAAAGCAAAAAGTATGCATTGAATTGATTGCTTAGTCATAGGAGTGTTTCTCATGAGCTGTGATAAAAGCTGACCAAGTAGAGTGGACATAAGTAGTAGAAAAATGAGCAACAAATCAAAATCATAGAAAGAAAAAAAGGAAAAGAAAATAGGACAAAAGTAAAAAAAAAAGAAGAGCTGGTAATTTGCTGACAAAAAGTTGTTTTTTTTTTTTCCTTTTTTTTTTAATTGAAAAAGAAAATGACGTAAATAAAAGCAAGAAAAAATGACGTAAATAAAAGAAGAATGCTCCTTTTAATTCATTTCATTAAAGGAACTTTGCTGTGCTGTTTGAAATTTTTAATGAAATATGTGTCAATTAAGATCTATTGTCCAGAATGGATCTAAAGAAAGAAAGAAAAAAAAAGAGAGAGAAGAGTTTCCTTACCAAACTGTGTAGTTAGCCGCATTTAATTCAATTGCATCTTTAGTCAATTGTAAAGCTCTTTCACTGCGTTCATTCTTGGCTATGATTGCACGAAAATAATCATAGACATGTTGAACTGAAAAAGAAAGAAAAAAAAAATGAAAGTGAATTTATTTATAAAATCATTTAGTTCTTCACAGAAAATCTGAGTAAATCTTTATGATTTTATCTAATATCAGAAGTATATATCAACCTTTAAAGTATGCAAATCACCTAAATACCAATATTTTTTTTATTTTTATTTCAATTCATTTAAGAGAGTGAGAAATAAAGATTTGATGTTATCCTAAATGTTATTCAACAATTCTGTACTAGAATAAATGATTAGTGTGAACAATACACTTATAAAGTGTTTCTCATTCCTATTGTGGCCGTAGATGGGTCACTAAAGGAAAGACTCAGACATGGGTATTAAGAAATAAAAAGTATTAGAGGAACCGTGATACAGAGAGAAATGTGTGTTGTCTATGGCGGACTGGTGTCAACCGAGACTTTGACTGCTACACCATCTCATGAGAATGCTACCCCTCACAATATAGGAGAGTCCATATCTGTGTATGGGTGAGTTCCTACAACAATGCCCTAATTTAGTGATCAGCTGATTGAAGGTTTTACTAATGCATGATGTTTATATTGTGGGGTCTTTTCTCTTGATTTAATAGTTCTGTTACATTATTAGTGTTGTATTTGAATAAAAATTGTTTTAAATATCAGTAAATACATCAGTAGGGCAGCGAAAGTGGAGCAGTGGTAAAAGCTTGGACTTTGGAATTATATTAAACGAGTTCAAATCCATTTCATTTACTTTCAGCTGACTCAGGTAGATGAGGCTCATCAACTCAGGAGTAATTCCTTTAGGTGTAAGGATAACACCGATTTAAAAAAAGCAGGTAAATGAGCCCCATCAACTCAATGAGAGTAACCCATCTAGGTGAAGGGTAACACTGATTACAAAAGCCCGGGAATATGATGAGCATGTAAAACTGACCTTGAGCCTAACTTGGTTTGGTGCTCAATCAGGTATCTATCATATACATCAGTAGTTACCGCACCAAAACTGCTGTCGGTATTATGCTAGAGTTAGACCTGGTTTCCTGTACCAATATGTCATGTGATTTGCTTTTTGATACTGTTAAATAAGACGATTTTGTTAGGCTAAATGATTGACTCATACACTGAAATAATGAGTAATTGTTAAATAGGGGATAAAGTAAGTGTTTATTGTAAAGAAAGAGTAGAAGTCTTAGGAGCATGGATGCCTACTAATCCGTTTGTGAGAAACAAAACAGAAAAAGTGTGAGAAAGAAGCTATGAGAAAATGTAGTTAGTTTCGACATCTTCTTAAAATGAAAAATATTAATATAGCTTCCATATATTTTAATAATAATAAAAAATATGCATTAAAAAAAAAAAGAATTGCTGGTAAAATACATCATAAGTTAAACGCAATTAAAAACACATACTAAAATGTTGAATAACCAAAAATGATTTTTAAAACTAAAATGTTTAATTTTTTAAAGATTCCTTGAAATGTGACTTGTTGCAAAATTACTCCCCAAAATTTATATAAATTCACAACGTTTCAGCCGATTAATTTATCACCTAAAGAAGGCCAAAAGATAAATCGGTGGAAATGTGGCAGTGGCACTGACTGTGCCTGTGGCATGTGTGTGTGGCTATACGATGAGGACTAGGACTTAGGACTATAGTCCACATAATAAATAACTAAAAATATTCAGTTTTTCGGAATCCTTGAGATGAGGATGGATCATTTGTTTGTATGCGAATGGTCCCCATCATCTTTATATTTGTTAAATTCACTCGGAATTTTTTTTCGCAATCCTTGAAATGAGGCTTGATAATTTGTATATTTATCATGCAGAGTATATTGTCCTCATCTTTATATTTGTTAAATTCACTTGGAAATTGTTTTTTTGAATTCTTGAGATGAGGTTTGATCAATTGTATATGCAGAAATGCGGACTCTAGTCCGCCTCATCTTTTCACTTAGAATTTTTTTTTTTTAATCCTTGAGATGAGGCTTGCTTGCGCTTGAATTTGTATGCGGACTTGGACTATAAGTCGTCATCATTGTATAAATTAGGATAAATTGGCCGAAAACCTATTGAATTTAACAAATACAAGGATGAGGACGAGTACGACGACACACGCGACAATCAGTCCTGACAGTCATTTAAAAAAATGTTTAAGTTTTGACTAGACTAAGGAAAAAAATCACAAATTTTAATTGATTTTTTTTCAAAATTCATTTAAATATTTAATTCAAAACAACGGCAAATCAACAATGCAAAAAAAAAAAATCCAAGATTTAATGATATATTGAATGGATTGTAGGAGAACTAAAAAGATTTCAGATCAAGCTTTTTTTTTCAGTAGTAGCAGCGAGAAGCAAGCAAGAAAGCAGCAGAATAATATTTCTTCTGAAATTTTGCCAATATTAAATGAAATGGTTATTAAATGGATCGGATTATTAGTTTAACGTTTAATGTTACAATAAAAATAAACATGCATTCATTTTCAGTTTATTCCAGGATTTTATTCATTGCATGCATCGGCATTTGTGTCCACTATAAATTTCAAATTTCAAAAATGAACTAAAAATGTGATTCAAAATTTTGGGGAAATGAATAATGAGGATCACAAAAATAAGACTTTTTGTTTTCTTTACAATCTTCTGTTCTTCCTTCATTAAAGTTATTGGTCTGATGCTGATCGGTTCATTGGTTTTTAAGATCATTCACAATCAATCAATTGATAAATATTCGTACTTCGTTCTTCTTCAGACCAAAATATCCATGAAAAACTTACATTTTTCAAATGCATGCCAATCAAAAATTAAACTTAACTAACAAACCTTTGAACCAACAAAGAATTAAATACCAAAGAAGAACATATAAAGATTTAAAGAGGTTTTTAATAATACAAAAATCAAAACCCGCAAAATTCTTATCAAAAGAATAAAAAAAAATGTTAGCAAAAATATATTTTTTTAAACATTCATTTGATTGTCGAAGAAAAATGGAGGAAAATGAAGGCTTACAAAATGAAAAATAATAAAGAAAGAAACTCACATTGTTCGGTATATGCAATTCTTACAACAGGATAAGATCCATCATCTTGTGGTACGGGTTCAATATCATTCCATTCTTGTCTTTGGTCGTAACGAACCCAACCAAGACTAAAACTGCTCTCATCCGAAGAACTTTCAGCCATTTTGATAAATGAAGTCTGTTCAGGGGAAGTAACTGATCAAACATTAATAGTTGTCTCCCTTAGCATTTCGTTTTTAGTCACTCACTGCAGTTTTTCTTTTTATCTCAATTACAGTTAGTAACTAGCATTGCTTTCTCAAAGGTTGCTTTAATGCTTTAATCAAATTATTGAACTGACCCGACACAGTGACATGAAACATGATTGACACGACACCACACACACACACATCACATCCTAATGACAAAAAACATAGCTCCCACCACTTAGTGGAAACGGACGCCTCGCTTCAAGATTGACCCCTTAGCAGCTATTTTCCAGCTCAAAACCAAATTGAATTTGTTATGGTCCACTGGTCTGAATACTCAATATATCAAATTTCAAGTCTCAAGACCATAAATTTGCAGACAGACAGACACACATACAAGGTTACTTTCTTAGTCAATCATCAAATCAAGTTTGATACAAGGCCAGTTTTACATGATCATTATATTCACAGAATTTTGATAGTCAGTGTTAACTGTTGTCCTTTTCACATAGATGAGTTATATTTTCATCGTGAGTTGACAGATCTCATCTGTCTGAGGCAGCTGATAGTGGATGCAATGGTTTTGACTGGGATTCAAACTCATGTAATACGATTCTCGAATCCAAGCTTCTACTTCTTCCAGATTCACTGCCTATAGATAAACCAAAACTTTAAAGTCATAGAGCAAAGTGAACAACTGGAGTGGAATAATGGTAATCATTTAGTATTTATTGAGATACTACCATTACTATATTTTAGGGAACAAAAAGGAACTACAAAATTTAATCATATAAAATACATAAATAAGAATGGGTGCCAAAAAGTTTCAAAAAGAAAGAAAGAAAAAAAGTTTATCATGTAAATGGATAAAATGAAAAGGCACTAATGAACCAAAAATATAAGGTCAACTAATTACTTATTCGTCTCTTTCATTGTCTTTCTTTTTGTCACACCTCTAGTCAAAAAGCACTGGCAAGAGCAAACTAAAAAATATAAAAGGTCAATTTTATATATCTTCTTACATTGTCTTTCCTTTTCTTACATCCCTAGTCAAAAACACTAATATGCTACTAAAAGGCAAAAAAACCCAAAAATATAATCTTCATTCATAAACTTTCATACATTAGCAAAGATGGAGCAGTAGTAAAAGCTTGGACTCTAGTATTGTATGGGGTTCAAATCCCAGTCGAAATTGTTTTATTCAGCTTGGGCAGATGAGGTTTGTTAATTCCAGGGATCAACTAGGTGTAAGGATAACACTGATTCCAAAACTCTGGGTAGATAAGGTCCATCAACACAATGAGACTAACTCATCTAGGTGAAAGGACACATTACAAAAGCTCAGGAATATGATGAGCATGTAAAACTTGGTTTGGTGCTTTCTCTCTTTCAAGTATAAATCATATACTTTATTTGTTATTGACAATTGATATGTGACACAGACACAAATCCCTTACTTAAACAATTCCAAAATTCATTTCTCTCTCCCTCAGCAGAATTCACTAACACTGTGTAAGCAGTAGCAAGCATATTTGCCACCAAAACATTCCATTCATTGCTCTAGAACATATGAAAGAGGAGATAACCAATCAAAAAGCGGTGAAAAGTTGATTATTTCACAGCTTCTTTCTACTTTGATTTTTGGAGCCTACTTTGGTTGAACATTTTGTATAAAAAGCAAAAGATTTTCATTCAGCAGAAAGTGGGCCAAAAAGGATCAGAAGAGAAGACAACTCGAACAACAAGGAGGAGCTACAGAAAGCTGTCTGTCAGTGTCACTATAAAACCTAAAACCTCTCTTTATCCTATCGCTACATTTCACACGTCGCTTACACACTGAGAACATCGGCAGTATGACAACACACTAGCAGCCCGTAACTTCCTGAGTGCACAGTGCAGTGAGTGCAGTAGTGCATGCAGCTTGCAACTTTAAATTTTTGCATGGTAACAGTTATTTTAATCTTTTTTTGGTGTTGCCACCGGTAGCATAACTACAATTGTAGACTTTGACCTTTAAATATTTGGATGCATTTTTTTAATTAATAAACTAAATCATTTTTCTGGCATCTTTCTGGAAGAAAAAAAATACTCAAAAAAAAAAAAATACATGTGGGTAATTTTGAATGGGGAAACATTATTTGGATCGTCACCGGCTAGAAAATCAAAACTCGACTTCCTGTCATCGTTGTTGAAAAATAGTTTGTATGTAATTAATTAATATGTAAATTTTTATTTAAAAAAAAGCAAAGAACCTTATAAATAAAAAATTAATATAATGATATTAATAAAACCATTTCTTTATTATTATTAACCAAATCTATAGTTTTTGTTGATATGAAGAGAAAAAACGTAGGCCGAAGAGAAAAGATGGATTGAAAACAAATAAAGTAAGTAAGTAAGTAGAATAACAGTAACATTTACTTTTAAAAGATGTGAACTATTACAAAAAAAGTCATTTTGGATTTATTGGCTTAAAATTATGAAGAGGAAGAAAGAAAAACGGCTTTATAAAAAAACAAAACACTTGGCAAGAAGAAGAAAAAAAGCACTTGCTAGTTGCTCACCAAACTAAACTCTCTTCATTAAAGATTTTACCAACCACCACATGTACATGTTCGAACAAATAATAAAAAATGGAATCATAACTATCACAGAAAAAAAAAAACTTTGAAAGAAAAAGAACTTTGAAATATTCTTGTTTCACGGCCATGAATTGAAGAAAAACAGACACTAATTTTATATTTTTAACCATCCAAGGGAACCGTAAATAAATTAATTGCCGAAAGTACCAATAATTGGATATTGCCAACTAATGCTCATCCTCATCAGTGCTAAATGCTTTTTTAGCAATCATTGACACTGTAGAACAATAACCATGTAGCTCAAACAAACACCCAACCTTTCTTTGCTGGATGAAATAAAAATATAAGATTAGAATTCTTCACGTGAAAAAAGGTAATAATTATAATAACTTCCAAAGAAAAGGCTAATTCCGAAGGACCTGTTTTGTTTGGTCTTCTTGACACAATGAGAAAAACATTTTTAAAGTATTTATTTTTAGCTAAATTAACCAGTTTAAAGTTCATTCATTCAAGCAAGAATACTACTTCAAACAACCTTAACTAAAACTTTAACTCTACTTCATTTTTATTTTACTTTTATTTAGTTCATTTAAAGAGAATCATTTTTATTTGGTTAACTGGCTTATAATATCAGAACAACTGTGAAATTAAAATTTGTAACCTACAAAATTCTATGAACAAAAATTGCGTTGAAACGGTTAAATGCCACAGCCACGCATGAGTGCGCCGCCGCGAATGCGCAGACTCAGCAGTTGCTTTCATGCCCATTTTGTGCTGTGTTTTTCGTGATTTCAAGATTTTTTATTTTAAAAAAACAAAGAAGAAAAATGTCTAGCATTTTCCAAGATTTTCTGCCATCGATCTGCAAGCTTTCGGATCTGGTGAAAGTTCTATTCAGCAAGCTTTGAATCAAAGAATTCTTGACACGTTCCTTAAACTTTTTAAACAACCTATTTGATCTTTACTGGGAGATAAATAAATGAATATTAGTACTGTAATGAAAAATTATACCGATATTGTGTAATTGTTGTAAAATTAACTAATAATAATAATAATAATAATTCTAACCAAAGATTTTATTTCTGTTCTAGGACTACTTTTGCAATATTGGTAATTGTGTAAGTAAAGCCAGACGATTGTGGAAATCATTATGGCAGATAATCGTAAAAAAAAGCAAGTTACCCTAACATTTCTTGAAAAGCGTCAAATTCTAGAAAAATTAGATACGGGAATTACAAATAGGGATATCTTAAAGAATTATAAGATTGGAAGGAGCACATTATTCTACATAAAAAAGAACAGGCAGGAAATATTGAATGCTGCTCTCGTTTCTGAGAAAAAAAGACTAATTAAAAGAAAAACCCTTCATGGACCAAAGCAAGTTGAATTTGATAAGATATTATATGAATGGGTTCTATCGAAGCAAAACCAAGGTATACCCCTATCAGGACCAATGCTAGTGGCTAAAGCAAAGTCTCTGAAAGAAGAACTGAAGATTATGGTGGATATGAAATTCAGCCAAGGCTGGCTTCGAAGTTTTAAGAGTAGACATGGCATACAGCATTTAAAAATACCAAGTGAACAACGTTCAGCTGATACCTTCGCAGGGTCAACTTATTGTGAAAAATTCCAAAAAATAATTGAAGACTATGCTTTAACACCAGACAATATTTACATTGCTGATAAAACTGGTATAAATTGGAAGTGTTTGCCGTCAAAGGTTTTTGTTGGGTTAGAGCAAGAGAAAATGAAAGCCATTGAATTCAATAAAGAAAGACTTAGTGTAATGTCATGCTTTAATGCTTCTGGAACACATAGACTTAAACTTCTTGTGGTTGGGACATCTAAACATCCCCAAGCACTGAAAGAAATTTCACCTTTACCAGTCTGTTACTATTCTTCAAAAAATGGACAGATAAACCCACATCTGTTCACAGAATGGTTCCAGCAAGAATTTGTGCCAACCGTACAAAAACGCTCTTATGAATTGGGTAAATGCGATTCAAAATGTCTGCTACTAATTGACCATTATCGGACACATCCTCATGAAACAAAACTAGTGTCACCTTGTGGAAATGTTTTTGCATGCTACTTATCACCAAATATGAGATCTGTTGTACAACCAATGGATCAAGGAGTTATTTGGAATTTGAAATGTTTATACAGAAACGATTTCATGTTAAATTTGATAAACAGCAATGCCAGTATCGAAGAATTCCAGAGTAATTTTACCATTAAGGATGCCATTTTTTCACTGGCAAGTGCATGGAATCAAGTCCGAACTGAGACGTTAATGAATACCTGGGGAGATTTATACCTGGCATCTAGTATTCCAGAACTCAAAGAAGCGGAAACTGAATCTGGAGTACAGAACGTTCTTGAAACTGTACGGCTTTCAACCAAACATGCTGTCCTCCAATCCCTGAATGCAAACGAAATTGAAACATGGGTGCAACAAGATGAAGGAAGCACTGAACAATATCCAGAAGAAAACAATGATCATGAAATCAGTGACAGCTCACCACATCCTATTGAGTCAAATGACTTAGAACACTCGAATGAAGAAATATCCTGGGACGATGCGGAGAGGTCTATGGAAATTGTGATAAGATTTCTTGAAAGAAATCCTTACTTTAATGAAAACAATGTTCTGCAAGCAATGTCACTTCAAAATGATATCATTATCAAAAGACTGCTGCACCAGGAAATTGTTCAGTTTCGTAATCGCTTGAAGAATATAATGGCAACCTCTGTCAGTTGTTTGACTCTTGAAAAGAGACACCAGCCTAAAAATCATTCAGTGAATGAAACTTACCAAAAAGATGTTTCTTCTTCTCAACATTTAAACACTGTCTAAACATTCTGCATGTTTATATTAACTTTATAGAAAAAATTTCAGAAAATGTGTGAGATTGTTTACTCATTTATCAATCCTTTATTTTTCAGGGATTAAATAAATGTTATTATCAGTTAAGACCTTCATTCTGAGAAGGTCATTCTGAAAGTAGTGCCTCCTATTCTATATACGGGCATTGTTCAAAAATTAATGCTTCCTATACAAAGCTCATTCCAAAAGTAATGCCGCCTGTCTCTTAAAGTTATTTTTTAAAAGTTGGTTACAAAGATAGGAGTGGTACAATTAAAACGAGCCACCTTTTGTGCTCCAGAATTTATTTTTCTACAGTCACCGTCAATACCTGCAACAGAGAGATTAGATTTTCAGGTCATGAATGCATAAGTTTTTTCCCCTTTGTAGATTCAGGTGGAAGGAAAAAAATTGGAAGCATTATTTTTGGAACCACTCTTGTACTTTCATTGTCCTATTTATAATATAAAATGTTTTGGTCAATTTTGGCCTATTGACTTTCCAAGTGTCATTTGTCGAACTGTAAAATTTTCATTATTCCATCCACCTGGGTAGATTTATCGAACACTGAAACTTCCATTATTCGAATATGTTGTGACGTAGCTCATCATGTGACCTACACTCGCATGTATTAAAGAGTGCTAAGAGTTTGAAGGAGAGTTGTAATGGGAGAGGGAATCTTGATCTGTTACTGAACCCATAATGGTTGACTAGCCAACTCAAATTACTGATTGTTGAGTCCAGACACTGATGTCTATTTATTGTACTTACCTGGAATAAAGGTATTCCTATTTATTAATTTGTGTATCATAATCTTTTTACCATATGATATGCACAAGACTGGTTTTATGTATTCATTACATTCTCAGACTTTTTGTAATTAGTGTTGTCCTTCACCTAGATGAGTTACTCCTCTGATTTAATGAGCCTCATCTATCTAAGGCATTATTTTTATAAAGTATATACAGCTCTGGCCAATTATCCATCACAAAACAACTATTTTTGCTTTGGCATTTTAAAATATAAAAAAAATATTCATTATGATAGATGTTAAATTCTCATTTAAAATTAAATACTTTAGGTACCTTCCCATATTTCTAAGAAGTTTTATTTGCTTAAAGAGACTCAATTAGTGAATTTAAACATATATCTTATGGAAGTCCAAGAGTTTTGTAGGAGAGCTTTAAGTTCAATTCTTGTTGGATATATTTGAAAATAACTCAAACTTAGCTATCTTTGAGAAGTTTTTAAAATAAGATTGAGGACACAATTTTTGAGATCCTTTGAAAATTCTCTTTTTTATTGATAGACTAGCATTATTGCTTTGATGCTCCTTTTAAACTGTTTTTTGATAATTCTAAGATTATTTTTTCTTTCTGCTACACTTTTTTAAAAGCTTAAAATTATTTTAGTAAACTGCAGTTATATTTACACCCTAATGATCAATGTACCCCCCCCCCGCCCACATAGCAGATGCTTGGGGGTGCTATTTTTCTGGCTCAACACCAAATTGAATGTTCTTCAGGACTGGATACCTCTTATATCAAATTTCAAGTCTCTCGAAAAAAAATGGGCAAAGTAGTTTAATGAACTCCACGACATTACGGTTAATTTCGAAGTTTTGGGAAGACTCACGATTATGAAGTGAGGGTTCCTGAGTTCAGTCACTTGAAAATAAAATAAAATTTATTTTTATAAAGAAAATTAATCAGCAATATTTTACAAATTGTGGTAAAATCCATCCCCCATCTTAAGTTGACGTAGGCTAAGGAGTTCATCAACCGAAATGTTGAGAAGATAACAATGATAAGGCCTTTTGTGAGTTATCATCTTTGTAAGAAGTTTTGCATATTTAATTGTAAAGAGATAAATCAAAGAAGAATTTGAAAATGCTTATATACAAAATTTATTTTTATAAAGAAAATCAATGAGCAATATTTTACAAATTGTGGTAAAATCAGTTCTTGATCTTATGCAACCATCATTCGAGGAGCAATACTCATAGACATGAGTTCTTGGAACAAAAGTTTACATGCATAAGGCATTCTCATTTGGGAAATCTGGAAAAAGAAAGAAATATCAAAACATTAAAATTAACTTTTGGCAAAATTTAAAAGTTTATAAATTATATTTTAGGTCATGTTGTCACTAGGGAAAAAAATCACTTTTAATGTCCTGTAAAAGCGACGAGGGATATTTTTTGAAAAAATTGTGTATAAAATCCTAAGAAATTTTCTCTATAACCTTTCCGAAGCAAAATTTAGTTGCATTAATTAATTTATTTCATTCAATCTTAGTTCACAAATTGGATGCGAAAATTTTGGCAAGCTTTGTTCCTGAATCTGACCAATTACAATTTGACTTCTTATTTACGGCTATCAGTGATGTTTTTTTTTTATCATGTGTTATTAACTATCACAAATATGTAACATCTGTGCTTGAAGAAAAATAGTATGATAATTAGGGGAGTATTGTCATTCATTTGCCTATTTTTTTCTTCCTCTCTAAGTATAGGTCACAGAATGAAACATCTAGAGTGATATAGATATAAGCCTTTGGGCTCACAGTCTATTTAACATTGAAAGTTGTTTGGTTATAAACCAATTCAATTATATGAAAAGTGGTAGAAATTTTTAATCATTTAAATTTTCCTTTGTTAAAAACAATTTTCAAAATTAGCACTAGAATATTAAAAGTTATTTGAACAACATCATTCTGTCTAAACATACTAAATTTAAAGTTATTTTTATAATTACAGGTTATTCCATTAATAAGAATAATTCTTATGGTATAAAGACATTTTAAAAGACAAGTTAATTTAAAGAAAGAAGAGAAAGAACTTGAACAAAAAAAGAAATGGTTAAATCTTCAAAATAGTTTGAAAAATTGATTTTTGTCCATTCACATAAATATATAAAAAAACAGAGCTACTTGTCTTTTATACTTGTAAGTTTCTCACTTAATGCGTATGGTTATATATATAAGCAGATACACACATGTGCATATTTCAAATCTTACCTGTGTCTTATTCTTGCATCCTCTGCATTCAAAAGTTTGATTTCTTAAATTGGCAATACAGACCAATCCACACAAATTACAGACATGTACTCTGTAGGGATCGGACACTTCAAACAGTCTTTCCCGAAGAAATTGAGCTGCACCATGAGCAATCTGACAATCTCGTTCCATCTCACCAAAACGTAAACCACCATCACTTAAAAGAAAAAAGAATTATACGAAATTCAATGGTCAATCCAAGTAATTTTTTTTCTTTTACAACATGAATTGTTTTTTTATGATTTACGACTCATCAACCATTCTGTGGTAATTTGATGCCATAGATGCTTTGTGGAAAGAAGCTACTTTGTATAGGTTTTCAAGTTCTTACATTTTGAGTTTGTTGATTAATTGAATGTCTTTCATAGTGCTGCCTGTCAGTTGTAGTTTGTCACATATTTGGTCAATTAATTTGAAAGCAATAGCAATGGGTTTGTTTTATGGTCC
This sequence comes from Xipholeptos notoides, assembly GCA_036873565.1. Taxonomy (NCBI): domain Eukaryota; kingdom Metazoa; phylum Mollusca; class Cephalopoda; family Idiosepiidae; genus Xipholeptos; species Xipholeptos notoides. The sequence continues at coordinate 14,982 of JAYKTE010915882.1, forward strand.
TTTGGTTAAAAACATCCCCCCCCCACTTCCTTTCTTTTCTATGGTAATAAGTAATAAAAAATATATTTAAACCATAAAGGTTAATTAAAAAATATTTAAATACTGCTCTCGTCTGTTAACCATGACTGGGTAGAATGTTAAGCCTTAGGATCTTAGTACCTACTGGGATTGAAACCTTCACCTTCAGATAATGCTTACTTAGAACTGAAGAAACAAGATTCCTTTATCCAAAGTGCCACGGATCCAGGGAGGGGAATCATGGGTGAACTTTTGGTACTTATAAATCTACAAATTATCAAGTCTCATCCCAAGGATTGCAAAGAACCAGAAAATGTTTTGTTGGCATGCCAGCTGTTCAGCATTCATCCTATTTATTTCAATAGATTTCATATCATGCTAGATTTAAAAGCTCAATAAAAGGATAGCAAATAAGATAATGAAATGGCTTTGTGGGGTGGAGGAAGGAAGAGTGAGTAAAGAAATCTCATTAAAAAACATTGACATGATTTCATATTTCACTTTACAGTTCACATCTGCATCAATTTAGACTTTCTTTAAAATAATGTCTTCGCTGAATTATTGGATTAACAAAAATCAACACCTATTATCATGAACAAAATCAGCTAATTAAACACTGGGTTGTCTAAAATCCTGATTTACAGCAATTTACTTGTTAATCATTGAGGCAATCATTGATCATTTGCAGATGGGCAAATACTATCAGTTAAAAATAATTCAAAGTTAAAACAATTCTACATTTGGATTAGTCAACTAGAAAAGGAGAAAACTAATCTTGGTTCCCACAGTAAGGAAAATGATGAAAACATTTTTCCATTTCACTTATTCTGCGTGTATGTGTCTTTCAGCCACTATTCTGACTTACCGAGATCTTCCTTCCATGGGTTGTCTATTCATAATCTGCAAAGGTCCTCGGGCACGAGAATGGATTTTATCGTCGACCATATGCTTCAATCGTTGGTAGTAAGTGGGACCCAAGAAAATCTGTGCATTTAATTTTCTTCCAGTGTGTCCATTATAAAGAATCTGTAATAAAAAGTTAAATTTAGACTGAAGAAAATCCAATTATGATAAAAAAAAATATGAAAATTGTCATATCAGTGAACAACGTTTCACTAGATAATTCAGAAATTCACAATGAAAATAAAAAACCTCTTATTATTTTCCAGATGCCTGATGTAGAATAGCATATGAAACTGTCTGGTTTGTAATGATTATGTTGTCCTCGGGTCTTTTCAAGCCTTACAATGCAATAGTAAGAGCTGTAAAGACTTGCGACTCACTGTGAGTCGCAAGTCCTTACAGCTCCACTTTGTGCATCCACAGGCATAAGCCCTTGTCAGACCTTTATCCCGATACCTTCAGGTGGTTCTTATGGTTTGGGGTCAAGCACAAGTGGCACCTGTGGTTTTTGTTCAAAGTGATCTTCTAAATGGTTTGATTGGGTTTAACGACCTTTCAACCTTTTCTGGTTATTTAAGGTCACATAGGTTTTAGAGAGG
>JAYKTE010915993.1:0-16496 GCA_036873565.1 Xipholeptos notoides
AATTATAGAGGAATAAAAGGCGAATCAAATGAGGTATAGGTTGTTTAAACAATTATATTAAATTAAGCTTAAATTTTCAGTTTTTGAAAAAATTACAAGTGCGGACTTTCTTTTTGCCGGCACTGTATATCTATATACATATATATATATATATATATATATGTATGTGTGTGTGTGTGTGAGTGGAAAACAAGATACACAGTGCACAAACACTTTTAAGTACAGAAATATTCATTACCTGTAAAATGAATATTTTTCAAGCTTTGCTGAACACTAACCTTGTGGGTAAGTTGACTTGGGCCAGTGAATAGGCAGTTGGACTTCGGAATTGTAGTACGCAAGTTCAAATCCCAGATGTTCCTTTCACGTTCATATTTGGTCTAATACTGATGGGAAAGGTATGAAACCCCACATTCCCACCAACTATGGATTAAATAGTGCAGATTGTGTTATTCAAAAAAAAAAGTGTGGATAAAAATAAAAATTACCAAAAATGATTGATCTTGGTATTAAATGGCCTAAAAAGATTGATATACTATAGAGCAAAAAAAAAACAACAAAAAAAACTAACCTGGTATGACTATTGTTCACTTAGTATCTGTTCATTAGATTGTGCATTAGGGTAGGATGATTTTTCAATTTGTTTTAAATACCAAAAAGAATAATGTAACAAAAGTTGTGTATCACCCTATTAAATATTTATGCCAAAAATTAGATCTGAATCTTCAACGGTTTTTTGAGCATTTGACATAAAAGATTTTAAATAAAAACCAACTGAAAAATCCTCGATTTTGCCAGATTTGGACTAAATCTCTCCCTGGGCCACTAGGACCAGCTCACATCGCTGAGCACCCTCGGTCGCCTCGCTCTGGGTCGCTATGACCGGCTCGCACCGAGACTCCCTTCGGTGGGGCCTCCTTAGGAGGTAGTCCAACAACATCAGAAAACTCAATCCCTTCATCTAGTAAGTTGCTGTCTTCAAAGGCTCCGTTATTCCAGCATACTTCCACAGCAAACTTGATCTTCCGTTCTGTATAGTAGTAATATGGTCACAGTAGAACTCCAGTATCTTCGATAGAAAGACGCCATGCCGCAAAGCGTGGGAAACAACCACTAACCATTTCAAAATGTGCAGTTCAATGCTTTGCCTCACTGGTTCGTCGCGACTTTTCTGCAGGCAACAGACCGCCTCCAGGGTCCCGTAGTAGCAGCAACAATTAACACTTGGTTTAGGGCCGAAATAGCTTGTAGTTTAAATTGTAGTTTGTTCCCCTCTTTCGAACCGATGCAAGGAATTACTGCTATCGCCGAGAACACGTGCATCTCTCTCGTCGTCCAAAATTGATCTCCCCCCCCCCCCGAAAAACCTCAGCTCTTTTATAGAGTTCTGGGTATTTGCATATCCTGGTGTTTTCTTCTCTTTCCCTCCTCCCTCCTTTGCGTCGGTTCACACCAAAACCACATAAATAAATGTGGATTTGCTTTTGTAAAGAGTGCAATTGCTCAAAGCAATTTGGGAGATGAATCAATTTAAAGAGAATTCATTTAATTGTGTGTGTAATACAAATTTGACTAAATTAGAATATAGCTAAAAATATAGGAAAGTCTTTCAAAAAAGACCTAAAGGTAAAAATTTCTAGAAAAGAAAAAAAACCTATAAAAGTTAATGAAAAAAAAAATTATTTTTGTTATTCTATTTTTGTAACAATTCATTTGTAACCGGGTAAAGCATGAAAAACCTATGATCTCATTTTTTTACACCATGGATGCTTTTGTGATATGTTTTGTCTTTAATGATAAGAGATACAAGTTTGTTTGAAAAAAGTAACTAGGTAATCAAAAATTTATGTTTACACCTTTTTGAAAATCATTATGCAAAATAGTAATTATTGAAATCTATTAAATATGAGATATTGATTTTTCTTAACAAGATATGCTTTTTTCATATATACATAGTTGCGATTGGTGGATGGTATAGAGCCCTTGGTTCAGCTTTTGGAATCAGGAATTAGTGAAGTTGTTCGAAATGCGTCATGGGCTATATTTGTTTGTGCAGCTGATGAAGCTACAGCACAGGAAATTTGTATTCATGGGTTAGTTTATATTGTATTATCATCATTAACATTTTTTTGAATATCATTTAGTAAAGGTATTTTAATAAAATCAATTTGAAACTAATTCTGAATGAAGATTGAAATCAGATGCAATTCTTATGTTCACCTAATTTTTTATGAAACTATGAATGCTTAAAATTAGAGTGCATTTCTATGTATAAGGTTTGTTCCAAAAGTTATGCTCCTTTTTTTTTTTATTCCACCCAAATCAGCGGGCGGATTGTAAATTGCATTGTAATGATGACTGAATTTATGTATTCTTGACCTGAAAGTTTCATCTCCCTGTTGCAGTATCATCTTTGTAGCTCTTCAACTTTTTGAGTTAAAAAATAGGAGACATTACTTTTGGAATGTGGGTGCCAGAGCCTGCTTTGTCATGTACATCTCTGTTGCCACTCTGAAATTGATACACTAATTGTGCTGACATCAACTGCATCAGCTTCATAAACATTCAATCGGCACTAGTGAATATTGATTGGTTCAATTTTTTTCTGTATGGAGGAATTCCATGATGCATCTCTACTTCTGATACACATTCATTACAGGGGTTGCTTAGTATCCCACACAGTCAATATCTGCAACATAGAGATGAAACTTTCAGGTGATGAATGCATGTTCATTCATCATAAATGCCATTTGCAATCCCCTCTGATCCATTTGGGTGTTTTTAAAAAGTAGAAGCTATTATTTTTGGAATGACCCCCGTAACATAATCTAATTTTGAAGGAGAGGTTTAAATAAAAAAAATGACATCTTATGGTCTCAGGGATTTTGAATTGTCTTAATGAAAACTAATGTTAAGTTAATTAAAAACACAAATAACAATAAAGAAAAATCAAAGCTTCTTTAATGCTTTCTAAGAAAGTCAGTTTTAGCTTTACCATTAAAAAAAATAAGACTGCTGTAAAAAATTGTATCATAATACTAAATCAGTGTAACTCAGCACAATTAACAAATTTATTTTTAACTCAGATTTATGGCAGAATAGAGATGAGTGACTTTCTTTTGACCAATACAAATATATTTGAATGTTTCATGCTATATCTCAAAATTAAATTGTATATACTGATATTTCTAGTTCACAGTTATTATGCGACCTCTCTTTTGTAAATCTAAATAGGCTAAAGAGTTTTGATAGCTTATCTTTGTTAAAGTGAGAAATTTTAAATGAAAGCATTTAAATAGAGACAATGATAAGATGAAAAAGAAAATGAATCAAACAAGAAAAGTTTTCCTGCAAAGAAATGGCCGCTTTAAACTTTGAATTTATCACATTATTTTCTTGATATAAAATCAATATATTTTTATTTGATATATTTTTATCAAATATTGTTTGCATCTTTTTGATTTCTCTTGTCTGGATTTACGGTGAAAGATCATGATTTGCATTAACTCAACTTGTTGCCAAATGACTCTGCATTATTTATAAGAAAACAGCAGTACTAAATCATTTTCAGGTTACTGAAAATACTAAGTTATTTGACAAAGATAATAGAAAAAACTAATATTTTTGGATAATTTTAAGGTTAACAACATTCTCCCTAAATATATTAAATTTTATGTTTGTAAGATTAAATGTGACTTTTTACACATTTTATGTATCTTTATAGTTGAATCTTACATTTGGGGTTGCCATCTTCAGTTCAGTGTTTCATAAAATTATTTTTTTAATTTTTCTGTTTCATGAATCTTTGATATATTTTTGGTTGATCTAAATTGCATATTAATGAAAGTAAAAAAATAGAAGATCAGAATTGGATTGATAAAGCAACATAATGCCAAAAAAAGCTGAAACAAGCATTAGCAGAAATATCAAAGTATCACTAATTGAAATATTAGCCTTATAAATTTACTATATTTGGTTATGGATTTAAAAAATTCTTTATTAATTAATTGACTTTATAGTTCACAAAAGTGAGTGATCAAGTGAGCTGTGAATGGAAAAATGAACCAATTTAGTGACTTGCCAAGTGGAATAATTAGTACTTCTCCATAAAAAAGTGGTTCAATGGATTGATTGATAAAAAAGATGAACAATAACTTTATTCAATATTTTAGACTTTCTATAACTGAAAAATTATCGAGACTAAGAAATGATTAAGTAACTGTCTACAGAGCTAATCAGAGAAAATAAAAATGGATGACTATGAAACATGGAGACAGAATTGATTTGATTTCTAAATAATACATAGTGGATTGGTCAATAAATTTGAAATAACATCAATCTTTGAACTGAATTAACAAATAATTTGACTAGATAGTTAACTAGTTTTAATTCTTAGTTCTAAACTGTAATGAAATTCTGTGTTATTCAAAATTTGTCTCTTCTTTAAAATCAGAAAAAACATTTTAAATTTCAGAATTGCTTTTGTAAACTGATTTATTATCATTATCATTTTTTAGTGGCTTAAAGATTCTTCTAGAAATCCATTCTTCATTGACAAGGCGCAATCAATTTACTGCCGCAGCATTGGAACGTCTCCTTGATAACAGCTTATCAGCAAAATTTGCACTTACTGGATATCTAGGTAAATCATTAAATATTTATGCTCTACTCAAAGCTTTTGCTTTTGTACATATTATTTTGAATTAGAAAAAACTTTTAATAGTTTTCAAGAATGACATTTAATATCGTCAAGAGTAAATGTATATTTACAACTGAATCTCTGAAAGATTAGAGTTTGAAGAGATTATTGCATTTGGTTTCTATGGAAATGAATAAAGTGAAATATTGTTTTTAAAAAATATTTTATCATTTAATCCTTTTTTAAAATATACACAGAATGTAGATTTGAATCCTACCAAAGCTTGTATAAAATTCAAAATAAACAGTGTATGTTAAATGATCTGGAAATGGTGGAATGTTTTCTTAATTCCCTATTATCCATAATGTATTGAAAATATAAAATGAAGGGTTTCTGAAGTTGGAGAATATCATTTTGAGTAAATTCTTTTGACAAAGTTTATTATAAAAAATATTTTGTTACGTTAGAAATTTGATATTTTGTAATATTTATGAAATCATCTATGTTTTAGAAGATATTTTTCTATTTAGCAGACTTTGAACTTTTTAAAAGTAATTTTCATTTCATATTCTTATGAAAATTGATCATAAATCATGCCATTCCAGTGAAAGCTCTTAAGTATTCTGCTAGCAATTCAGCCTATGCATATCTGTGCAATCTAATATTGGACAAATATTTCCCATTTAATTAAACCTATTAATATGATTTTATTAAGATTTATCACCTAGAATCTTTTTTGATTAAAATATTCAGCACAATTCAAGTGGTAATTAATAAGTTTTACATTCACTATAAAAAATATATTTTCTACTACCATAGTGTTCTATAGATATTTACAAACACCTTAAGTCATTCAGAAGAAATAAATAATTATATCATTAACTACCTCATCTCCTTAAATATCATTCAAGTCTTCCTTATTTGATGCTTGTTTATTGTTTTCTTATGTTTATTTTGTAACATTTTCTCATAAACCATTTGGACAGTTTTTTTAAATGATGTACAATAATATAAATTTCATATTTTCAGGTCCAACTAATATTATTGAAGATGGCTTTTTTGATGCTGGTCCTCTAAAATCTAATTCAGAATTTAAGTCCTTAGAATATTATTGCTCACAACAACTCAGAGATCGAAAACCAATCATCATGGTCAATGCTAAGATTGCGTAAGTAGTTTCAGAGCTTTGATTTTCTATGAGTAGCTTTTGTTTATATTATGGTATTACTAAATATGCATTCAACCGGATTTGTTATGTTTATGAAATTAAATTTTTGGTAAATATAGTAATGTAAACCTTTGTTTTTCCATTAAAGATGTTTGTGTTAAGAAAGAGAAAATACACTCCACTTACATTAGTTACTTTTATTAACCTTTTAACAATAAATAGTTAAACTAGGGAAATAAATCAGGACCCGAAATTGAAGACTTACAGAGATGGGAGTAGTTTCATTAAAATAAACTGATATTTTTGCTTATAAATTTGAAATCTATATCTCAGGTATTGGTGACAGCCAATAAAAGCAACATTTGTTATAGATGTGTCAAAAGCATAGGTGTATTATTGAATTCCTATGGAATTAATATCAGAGGAAGTTGAATTAATGGACATTCACTATTACTTGGTGAACATTTAAGGAGATGAGGTAGTTAATGTCTGTATGCTTAAGAGAGGGGTTTGTCAATGCTGGAGTGAAAATAGAGATGTAAGGGACAAATTGTGGTATGAACAACCCCACACACACCTACCACTCCAGAAAATGTAGTGTGCCTTTACAATAATTGGCAGATAATGCTTTATAAATTGGATGTGGTAATAGGTGCATTGCAAATGATTCTGTCATCCCAAGGGTACAGAGAATCTATGCTGGCAGGGTTCCATGGATATTCCTATAGAAGCAAAAAGGCCACCATTCAGGAGCTGTTTGAACTGGACAAAGTCAAAGGTAATGCTATTCATAGATAACATTGATAAACTGATATCCTAATCATGCAGAAATTTTCTACCTCATCTCTATAAACTTTGAATGTTGATTACTTCAATTCCATCTGTGTCAGAATTCAGTGGCACATCTTTGTCCATAGCACACACTCAAGAGGGGGAGTTGTTTTTTTCTGCTGCCAACTACGGAGATCTTTGTTTTTCTAATCTTGCTCTAGCTGGATAATTACAGATACCTACATTTTTCATGTACTGCTGGTATGCGTATCCTGTTGCACCCTCCATCATAAAATATGCTAAGTTCTAACTAATCTATTATGCAAATTATTAGTCAGCCTTGATTTTTCTCTACCTATAGTAGTTTTGTATCTAATATGAAAATATTCCTGACAAAAATGTGGCTAGCATGCGGACAAACTAGCATATATTGTTTCTGAGTCAAGTAGTGGTTATGAAAATTGAATGCTATAAAACACACCGGTGCCAGTTTTCTGTAATAAAGTGTGTAGGTTGGAATATGACATTTTCTTTAAAAATGGCTGGCTGAATGGGGGCAGCAGAGAGTCAAGTTGTGGTTATGAAAATTGAATGCTATAAAACACACCGGTGCCAGTTTTCTATAATAAAGTGTGTAGGTTGGAATATGACATTTTCTGTAAAACTGGCTGGCTGAATGGGGGCAGCAGAAAGTCAAGTAGTGGTTATGAAAAAGGAATGCTATAAAACACACTGGTGCCAGTTTTCTATGTAATAAAATATGTAGGTTGGAATATGGCATTTTCTTTTAAAAATTGCTGGTGGAATGGGGGCAGTAGTCAGCAAATGAGTAGCAGAAAGTGATAATACCTGTAATGAATAGAGATAAACATTTCTTGGTTTAAAGCAAAAAGTTCTACTCATTTTAATGGTATCACATCTTTGCAGCTCTCCAACTTAAAGGAGAATAATAGAAGACATTACTCCTTCATAATTGAGATTTCTAAAGATTATATTTGTTGGCTTTTGTCTCAACATATATTGGTATGAGCTCAATAGCAAGAATATTTTAATATCAAAATGGGTGTGAGTTGAAGAGGGAAGCCATGAAAATAATAAATGAGAAATCTCTGAAGAAATTAATGACTTGAAATGTTTTTGAAAACTAACATGACCAAAAGTTAAATGCTTGAGCACTAAATCATTATAAATTATTACAAAACATTAGAAGTTTGAAAGCATTTCAGGCTTTTTGTGTTGAACTCCTGTAATGTTCAAATATCAACAGATTCATTATATTAATCTATGCAAATGGATCCATATGTTAAGTAAATTTGATTTAACTTAAACTATATATGGACACAGAGATTCACTGAAAAATTAAACAAAATGTACATGTGAAATAGAAAATAAAAGTTCCTTTTCTTTTTAGATACATTTAGATTAAATAAAGATTCAAAATATAATGGTCACAACTAATATTATTTAAATACTAAAAGAATTATCTAACTGAATTTTGATTAAAGAACTCATAGAAAATAAAGAACTAAACATTTACAAGAACTCTATTACACTTAAATTTTATTACAAAACAAACAAACAAACAAACCCCAAAACAATTTACTTTTTTTTTGAAGACCACCCCCAAAAGTAACGGAAGAATCTGAACAAAAACAAGAAGATTCTCGAGCAGGGTCCAGAAATACAAGGAGCAAATTGTAAGTTTTCAAATCTATACTTTAAAATATCAAAACAATTAACCAGCATTATTAGCATTCAAATTATATGTACTTTTATTCTAATCTTTATTGTTGCTTTCACAATATTTTGACGGTTGTCCCATCTCTTTCTTAAGTTAATATTCATATATTTATATAAGCTCTAAATGATATTCACCAGAAAATTAAGGATCAATCTTGATTGCAGGTAAAAGTCAGTAATCAGCATTTGTTATTAACTTGTTGTTTGTAGAAATAAAAAAGGAAAATAAAAAAAGGAAAGAAAACTTTGAGTAGAAGAAAATAAATCTTAAAACTTGAAAGTTTTTCAGGTTTTAATATTTTTGTTGTTTCTATGCATTATTCATTCTTTAAAAGTGGAAATAAATTCATAATTTGCTGACTTCAGGAGTTTACATTTTCTTATATTGACTTTGCACAGTTTACGACAAATAGTTTAATGCACTTGAAATAGCATAAGGAAAATGTATTAAAAATTCTTATTTGTTTATTCAGCAAAGAAATACTTATGAATATTTTAAATGATAATTTTTAAAATGTAATATAATGATATTTTGTAAAAGTCAGACTTTTAAAATTGCTTAAATTTGAAACTGTTTTAATTGATATATTTTAAGTGCATATCTTATTTGAACTGCTCACAGCAACCTCTCAGCTTATCCTGAAAGTGTTTCTTCTCAGATAAGTATGTATTAAAATGAGAAGACTGGTTGCAATTGTGTATGCCAAGTGTGTGGTTAAAAAATACAGTAAAAAATGTATTTGCGATTAATTAAAGTAAAAAAATTAACTATTCTTCAAGCAACATTTCAATTCAATTTTCTATTTTATGGAGCCCTTTCAAATTTTTCCTTTTTCTATTGATGTCTAAAATCTAGAAACAAAATAGTCGTCAATCACTGCATATCTGACATTTGACTAGTTTTTATGTTTTTAAATTAAAATTACACATTTTTAGAGGGCGCACGAGAGGGCAAAAGGATCGCCCTGAGAAGTCTCGGGAAGAAGAGGAAGCTCATAGCCAAATTCACTCAGAACAAATGGATGGAGAAGAAGGAGAACACGAGAAAGAAGATAAACCTTTCATTCCACCAGAAGACCCAAATTTTGTTGAATATATCAATGAAGTCCGACAAATTCTTCCACCTCATTCCACAATCAAAGACCAAATATCAGCTTTAGCCAAGTGAGTAGAAATACTTTTTTTAAAAGATAAGTACCTGTTGCTTTAAAGTAACTTTATCCTAAATCATTTTGTGGTTTATGGTGATAAACATTAAGAGATACTATTGATATTTTTAATAGATTTTCTAGAACATAAAATATTTTATAAGAGGATTATATGATTTTGTATATTCATTTTTATGTTTTCTCTTTAAATAATAAAATGAATATATTGGCATTTCTTTATTTTTCTACTTTAGAATTTTTAAACATTTTCTGTTATTTTTATCTTCACATCATTAAAAAGCCACTGAGTAATTCTTGTGTTTTTATGTTATGTGGTAATGGAAAATAATTGATCATAAGCCTGTTCAAGTAAAAATACCCAAATAGTCTCTATAGTATGTTAGTCCTCATCTTGTATTTGGTTACATATAGAAACTTGAAATGTAATAAGCTATTTCAAAGCACACTGTACTTGAAAAGTTATCTTTTAAATAAAACTCTTTATGGTGTCTTGAAGTATGAATTAGTGCATTTATTTAATACAATATTAACTGTTATAAAGAATTTAAAAGGATTGTTTACTAGTTCATTGATATAATTTTATAGAACAACATGCTAGTTTAAAAACATATTATAAAATGAAAGGTATCAGAAAAAGTACATAATTTGGATATTCTTTGAAATACGGATGTAAGTTTTTAATATTTTCAGAAATATATAGATCACATCATAAATGATTGGAATATTATTTTAAAATTTTCTATTTTTTTTTTCAGTTTTGTATGTCATAAAATGGGAGGAGAAGTAGAAGCAAGCCAAGTGTATAATTTCAGCTGGGAATTACCCTTAAGTCAACTGCAGTATGAACTGGGTTCAAATGTGGTTCCTATTGGTTACATTAAAGCAGGAATCCATTGTCACAGAGCTTTGTTATTTAAGGTTTTTGTCTATAACAATATTATATATATACGGCTATTTGTATATGAGACAAAAATAATCAGAGTTGGGAAATTATAAAAAGTAAAAATTCATTCTAATAAAAAGAACAAATTAATCAAAATTGCAAATATCAATTTCAGGTGGGAATATAGATAAAAAAAAGTTATTCAAGAAGCAGAGCATAATTTTAGCATTAACCTAAGCAAATAGTTGTCGTAAAAATATTAATCCAAATGGTAAATCCATGTGGGTAGAAAGTTATTTATGTCCAGTAAGACAACCAGAGAATAACTGGAGATTTTAGACTAATCAAAGGAATTATATAATACTATATATGTTAATTCTATCTTCTGATTGTTTTTTTTTTGTCCTTAGGTATAAATGTTACATAAGAAAGATTTAAAAGATTAACAATGATGCCTGAAAGGTTTATTGATTAGAATATTATGCTTATAGCAATAAACATTATGTACATAACAATGAGAAAAATCATATTACAAGGGTCATTCAAAAAGTAATGCAATCTATTTTTTAACTTTTAATTAAAAATGTTGAAAAGCTACAAAGACGGGAGTGATACCATTAAAACAAGTGACCTTTTGTGCTTCAGAATTTATTTTTCTACATAGTCACAACCATTTTAGATTCACTTTTGCCAGTGATGAACGAGAGCCCCTGCATGCTTTTTCAGACTGTGTTTTGTCACATTGCTGTCACCACTCTGAAATCAATGAACCCATCTTCTAACTGTGCTGACTGCATTGGCTTTGTAAACATTCATCAGATGCTGCGTGAATGTTGATTGTTTCAATTTTTTCTGCATGGTAGAATTCAATGATGCATCTCTGCTTCTGACACATATCCATGACTGAGGTTGCTTTCTCAGTCTCACACCATCAATATTTGCAATAGAGAGATGAAACTTTCAAGCGATGAATGCATAGGTTTAGTCATCATAACAGTGCAATTTGCAATCCCCTTTCATACATTCGGGTGGAATAAAAAATAAGAAGAATTACTTATTTTGGTATGTCCTTGGAAATTATCAAGACTAATCTCAACATGTTACGTAAGGTTTAATAAAAAGAAGAAAAATTGGGGAAAAAGGCTTTAAGTGTAAGAAATCAATAAAAGCATCATCATGATTGTTAGAACTTTTGATTAGTCTGTCTAAAGGGGGATTTCTTATCATTAAGACTTTTGTAGAGGCTACCATTAATTTCTTCAGCAAAATCTTAGAAACAACAATGATAAATGCTTGTTTAAATTGTAAAAATTCTTAAAATAGTTCTATTTATATCTATTTTCCTATTACACTAATTTTGACTTAATTTGTAATCTATCAATGTGCAACTCTTTTCAGGCTCTTGCAGACCGTGTTCTTGTTCGTTGTTCATTGGTTCGAGGAGAATACAACAAATCCTGGAATGTAGTACTGCTTGGTAACGATGAAGATAACAAAAAGAAATCAGAACACAATATAATTGGTCATACTGTGCTCAAGGTTAGTTAGAAGTAATATATGAAAGCTATCTTGATTTGATTTTCTACACTTAAAGATACATTACTAATTAAATAGAAGCCCTTAGTCAACTAGATTAAATGATTGTGTGAATTTCAATAAATAAATGTTAAAAAATGATTTTCAAGGATAAATTGATAAAGAAAAATTGTTTGATACTGTATAAGTTACAACATTTTATTTCTAATTATAGGGTTTATCGCTGCCCCCCCCCCAAAAAAAAAAAATTGCTAAATTTCCAATGTCAAATGGGCCAATTTAAAAAATTACCAAATCAGCTTGCCTTATATTATTTGCTATTTAGCACCCATATTGATTAAAATAAAAAATTGGAGATATTTCTTGAATTTGAAATTATTATTTTGTGCTATTTTCTATGCAGTAGCTCTTTTGATCAAGTAATTTAGTAATTTCAATCATGTGTAATATATACATTAATATTTAATAACATTTTCTATAGAGAGATAATATTTAGTAGTAAAATGCACTTAAAACTTAAAGATATGTTAATTGATTTTCATTGATATAAAATTCAATGATATAGACAGTGAATGAAATATCTTTGTCTTTCAGTGACATTCAAATGAAAACTGATATTTTTTCATGCATTTCTAATAATAAAACTGACATCTTCAAAATTAGATTTTTAGTTTTTTTACTGAATAAATAAATAACTCTATTTTCAGGAAGAAGTTGTGATATTTCCTCCAAAACCTTACATTGTGGATTTGATCCATCAACCAGGTCGACTAATGAAAGCTGACTCTCCAGAAGCCATGGCTTATTGTCGTCTGTGATCCTTTACTTTATATTGTTGTTTTTTTACAATGGCTCAATTTACAGGCTTGTTTTTTTTAAATCTATGAGAAAGAGTAAAATTTGTTGTTTGAAATAAAGGCATAAATTTATTCAAAGAATTATTTTTATTTACATTATGATAGAATAAGTGGTGAGTTTGAATAATTAAAGATTTCTTTTTTCTATTAAACTTTTGTTGCTATTTCTTGCATTTGTGTATAGTATTTTTCATTTCTAGGTAGAACAAGATTTCTTTATAAAAGAGGTTTGTAAACGGTTGATAGGTTGTTAAATCCCACAAACCAAACCAAACCAAACCAAACCAAAAGATGTTTGTTAGATTTGCCAAAAACTATACTTCTAACATGGTTGGAATTTGGACAAACATAAAACTTAGCATTCATATATCAAATTTTGCAATTATTTTTTCCTTTTCATTAAACCTTTCAGGGTGTGTTCTCTAGTCTATTTTAAATTTTAATCTTTCTAAATTTATACTAACTGAATGTACAAAATAAATACCTCCCTTTTAATATTAGTGTTGCGTATAATTTGTAGGCTATAGATATGGATATAAGACCTGCATCACAAAGTTTGGGTGAACCGTAGTTTTTCAAGAACACATGTAGCAGTAGTAGTAGTATTACAAAAGGCAGAACTGTAAAAAGAAAATGCTTTCTCGTCTCTACCTAAATTTGTAATATGGAAGGGAAGAGTTTGTTATTCTAAGGGTAGATAAGTCCACCATAACAGATCATTTGTAATTTTGAAAAAATAATTTCTATGAAATAAAGTTTATATTAGAGAAAAAGGTTTTTAATGAAATTTTGATTGGATGCATCTTTGAAAAGAATATGTAAACTGTTTTTAAAGGTTATTAGAAGTTGTGTGTAAGTGTACATGATTTATCAAAGAATGGGTTGAAAAAGAGATCAAGAGTTATTTGCATCTAGTACTTATCAGGAGTTATGACTTCATCAATTATTGGATGTTGGGAAGAGATTCGGTTTAGTTAGCTTATAGAAAAAAGATATTTGCTTATGATTAAAAGAACATATACAGGGGCTGTTCCAAAAGTAATGCCACCTATTTTTAGATTTATTTTTTAAAGGTTGAATGGTCACAAAAATGGTAATGATACCATTAAAACGAGTGACTTTTTGTGCTCCAGAATTTATTTTTTGTACATTTTACATTATTTACAAAATACAATCATTCTTAATGTACTTTTGCTGATTTAATGAAGTTTGAACCAAAGTAACTCTATTTCGAGGATGTTTAGCAGCTAAGCATAGAAGAGAATCAAAAACTCAGAGATGGGTTACCTTGGTGTAAAACGCAGCAGTAGTTCTACAACAAATAGATGTTGAGAAGATATTTTATCTAAATGATGATGGTAAATGACTAAATGAAGCTAATTATCATTTAAATGCAGGAAAATAAAGAAATGATGTTTATAAAACAAAGATGAAAATAAGACTTTGAATAATTGGAATATAAATCATCAAACAATCATTTAGAAAAATAAAGATGAGAACAGAAATTAAAATATCTCAACTATAATAATAGAGCTATCTGTTTGTCAGTCCCAAGCCTTCCAAACTAAATCCTCACTATACTAAGAGAGCTCTCTGTCCTTTAGTCCCATGCCTCTCAAACTGAATCCTTTCCTTACTATGATAAGAGAGCTGTTTGTCTACCAGTCCCAAGCCTTCCAAATTGAATACTTATTATAATAAAAGATTTGTCTGTCTATCTGTTCAAAGTCTTCCTAATTGAATCCTTACTACAATAGATTTTATGCAACTGTTACTACTTGCCTATAGTTGAAAATATTAGACTGTGTATGCCTTCAGCTTTTTCTAAGTGTAAATGAAAAGCTTTTGTTGTAAGTTTTGTGTCAAAATTGGATTAATGTCATGGGGTTGATTTTGTTTCTCCCTTTTATTCCATCTCTTCTCACAGGGCATTTAAGATAACACGAAAAAATTTAATGAGAAAATCAATGTTTAAAAAATTATATTAATATTTAATAACTAACTGTTAATTTTTGTGGTAACTATTTCTCACAAATACACAAGCTAAAACTCATCTTAGTAAATTAAAAAAAAAATGAATTGTAAATCCATCAGGGGAACTAACTCATTATTTAGAATTATTGAGTTATTTTTCTTAATTATACTTTTTACTTGTGTTTTTGTTTTACTGCTTTTCTTTGTCCATTGACACTGCTACTGAAGATACTAACGGCGTGAAAGCAACCTCTGTCTTGGACGTGTGTCAGAAGCAGAGATGCACTATTGAATTCCTTTATGCAGAAAAAAATGGAACTGATCAACATTCACTGGTGCCTGTTGAACGTTTACGAAGCTGATGCAGGATGCACTTGATGTCAGAGAAGAAGAGTTCGTCAATTTCAGAGTGGCGACAGAGATGTGAGTGACAAAGGGCGCCCCGCCCCGGACACAAAAAAGACCACCTCATTTATCGCTTACAAAAGAAGAAACTATGAAGAAAAATACATTTTTGAGAACAAAATGTTAGTTGTTTTAATGGTACCACTCTCGTTTTCGTAACCCTTTTACTTGTGCCTAATTATGTGTATATTTTCTTATATATATAGATAATAAATATTCCCTTTTACTTAAGAAAAAAAGAAAAAAGAAAAAAAAACTGAAAAAATAGGTGGTATTAGTTTTGGAAAGGGCTGTGACAATATTATTTTTTTAAAGAATATTCTTGTCAAAATCCTACTTGTTACTTGACTATTTTGCAATTTTACTATTACTTTTAATTCTATAGATATTACTAATAACTACCGAATCAAAAGTAATAGTAAAATAGCAAAATAGTCAAGTCTGTGGCAAGAATATTCTTTAATAAAAGCATATTGTCATAGCCCTACTTATAAGTGTAATCTGAATCCAAGTCAATATCTAAAGGAACTAATAAAATTGTAAGTAAATAAGTTTCCTTGAGAACCAATACTTGTGGATGAGGTTGTCTAAGAATTCATTAAACGTCAGTCGTATATGGGTTGCATCTCGTTTGATAAATAACAGTAACACCCAAAAATGGAAAAACGGAACATAAATGAAACTTTTTGTTTTTCCTATTCTGATCATTATATTTTTAGGTCATCTATTTCTATTTCACCAAATTATTTCATTCATTATTTTTAATGAAGTTGGTACTCTCTCTCTCTTTCTCTCTCTCTCTCTCCCTCCCTCCCTCCCTCTCCCTCTCGATATATACATGTATATATATAGTGAAAACAATTTTTTAGAATTGCCATTATGCAGCTACCAACACATCCGGTTCCACTTCCAGTATATAAATGAATGTAAACAACAAGCTGCCCTATGGTCTGATGATCACGCAGGCGAGAAGCTGACTGTCACCAAATGTCGTTAACTATGTATCCAGGCTTATCAATTCTCTCATATATATATCATTCAACCACGGCGATTTTCGAAATTAAATTTCAAATGTGACATGTTAGCGTAACGGTTAGAGTGCCGGGATATGGTGGAATTATTTCAGGTTCAATCCCGTGTAGTGTTTTTTTTTAATTTTATTTTTACATAACTTTTTTTCTATTTAATATTTTTCAATGTGGTTTTCAAAATTAAATTGCAAATTTGACATATTACATAAATGTGTGTTTGAGAGCTAATTTTATTTTGACAATCAATAATAAATATCATAAATTTATATATTAATACAATAGCAATGCCTGTAAAAATCATGGATTATATGGAAAAATGCGCG
>JAYKTE010916104.1:0-16495 GCA_036873565.1 Xipholeptos notoides
TTTAAAAACTGAAGAAATTTATAGTCTTTCAAAATAAAGATCATAGCATTATCAAAAAAACTAAAATCTGATATTATTCAAATTATGAAGGAGAAAGGTCATGCTTCTAAAGTGTCATAAAATATATTTAGCAAATGACATCTAGAAGGAACACACCCTGTTCATTTCTCCCTCCCACAACATATCTTCATTATTATTATCATTATTCGCGAGGTATGGGTGTTAATAACTAAAATTGTATTGTATTGCCTCTTCATAAGGCCTACTTTAGAGGGGAAGTCGATTTGGGCCAATTGGTAGGCAGTCAGACCTCGGAATTGTAGTACTCGAGTTAGAATCCCAGTTGCTCCGTTTACGTTCATATTCATACTAATACTGTTGGAAAAGGTATGAATCCCACATTCTCTCCAGCTATTGGTCAAATAGTGTAATTCGTGTCATTAAAAAGACTACGTGTGGACAAAAACTAACGTTTACCAAAAATGATTGTTCTAGGCATTAAATGACCAAAAATGGTTGATATGGCTTAAATAGTGCATATTGTGTTATTCAAAAAACTAAGTGTGTACAAAAACTAATGTTTACCAAAAATGATTTTTCTTGGCATTAAATGACCTAAAATGGTTGATATGCCGTAAAAACACAAACTAACAAACAAATCCTAAAGAGAAGAACCACCATCTTGAAGAAAAATATTTGAGATAGTGTTACCTATTAAAAGGCTGTTGCGTTTGCTACTCGTTTTTTTTAACTTGATCCTTATGAACTAACACCCCTTAACTTTGCATTAAAACCCGTCAAGTGCGTTTGTTGATGATGGGGCCACAATTCTAGCGTGCAATTCCAAGGAACTTAATGTGCAACATATTTTTCACATGAATTATAATGATTTCTAAATTAAAAAGAAATAAGATGCTTATTAATTTGTATAATTTACAGTTTTTGGTGTAGTTATCATCTCTTACATGATCATATAACAATAAGATAAAAATATTGTCCAAATACTCTGAAATTACAGAAATAAGTTGTTGTTTTTTTGGTTTTTTTAAATATCTTTGACATTTCAAAACTCTACCAATATATATACACAGGCGGCAAAAAGAAAGTAGCACTTGTTAAGAAAATAGCAGACAGTGCATGCTATTTTGGTTATTAATAAGTAGTATAAAATAAGAAAATTTATAAAGATATTTGATTATTCTTATTTTATTTTAAAAAAAGCAGTTGAAGTGGTTGTCTTCATTTTTTTTTTTTTTTTTTTTTAAATATATAGGAGTCAAATGTTCAGAGTCCCTGTCTCTGGATGAAGTTCTTGAGAAATTTTCCATGATTATATTCTAAGTATTTTCTGACTTTTCAAAGTCCATTTTCAGGGCTTGCCGTTGAGAGAAGATAAGATTAGACATGGATTTCATTTTTGTATAGAAACCATATTATTTTAGCTTTCTTTTTTTTTACAGATCAAACTTGTAAATATCCGAGCAGATGAAATTGTTGATGGCAACCCAAAGTTGACTTTGGGTCTAATATGGACTGTAATTCTTCATTTCCAAGTAAGTTATTTTAATTTATAGAATCTAACCAAAAATTGTATCTAAAAGAGAGAAAAAAAAAACAGGTATCAAATTTGATATTTAATGAACTCTTACCATGACGGGCAATAAGGATGTGTGCAGAACGTATATCTGAAGGTTGATTGATGTTTGTCAAAAATTGATGCTGAAAATACGGAAAAGTAAAATTGGTATCCATATTATAATATAATCTTTTTATCTATGCATAATTTGTAAATTAATGTAATTTACCTTTTGGACTTGTTAATTATAAGCTTATCTTCAAATTGATAACCTTTTGCTTCAAAACATGGGTACAGAAAATCCATGTTTAGCTATGATAATAATGTAATTATAGTAATGAGGTTGATATACTGACCTTTGCTAGTTCGAGCCGGCTCAACCATTGAACCCACATGAGTTCATTGGTGAGTTTCTTGGGAATATTAAATTCATGTATATCCCAATTAAGGGAAGACCTCAGTTTTATTTCAGGGTTTTCCTTCTCCTAGATGCCTGTCTTGCTTTAGTTTAAGATATAAAGTAAAATTGTATCATATACTTGGATAACGATGGTAGCTGAAGGATTGAGTAAGATTGTTTCACAAGCATTTTCAATTTCTAGTTTTAGTTCTGACCAAGGAGATTTTAAACTACATAAATTTTTTTTAAATTTGAAATATCATGTTGAAATTATCATAGGTTTGGCAAAATAAAAAAACTTTGTAGATGTCACATATATTGATGCAACATATCTATAAAACATTTCTCTTATGTAAAAAGTATAAATAAGTATAATTAAACATCAAAAGGTATGCAAAAGTACTTAGGGGGGTAAATCCCTTATAGAGATTTTTTTTTTCTTTCCAAAAGTGTATGTATATTTTTGACTGACTATAAGGGAAAAAAGGGTTGATCTTAGGCATTAATGAATTTTTCAGCATTAAAGTATCTTCAACAATTTTTAAATTTTATTATTATTATTATTATTATTATTATTATTACTCTTATTAGTTCATTAGTGCCTTTTTGGCTACAAAATATATATAAGGATATATATTACACCTGTTATAATTTTCTGAATCCTGAACGATCATGAACCAGACCACCACTAAAATAAAATATATTGCACGATATCAATTCATCTGGCCAGAATCCCATTCTAAACCCTGTATTAATTTGAAAGAAAAGGGAGATAGCTTAGTGTTGTGAGGCCTGGTCTCACCTAAATATTGGACTCGCCCGCTCTTAATATAAGCAGCTATACAGACTGCTTCGGAGAGATCTACGGAGAAATATACTGGGGAGATCTACTGAGAGTATTCCACCACTCTATCATAAACCTGAGCGATCTACATTACACCTTATTCCGTGTGGCACTCTATGTGAGCCCCACAACAATTATTAATGATTGATTGTTCCCCACTCTGTGGACAGTCCATGACTTTTGATCGTCACAAAAATTCACACATTGGTATGAAAACCAATGGGGGTTAATTTGAGTAGCCAATGGTGCAGTGGCATAGCGACTGAATAGACCAGAGGGGATTAAAAAATACATGGTTATTGAACTTATGCATTCATGACCTGAATGTTCCACCACTCTGTTGCAGATATTGACAATGTGAGACTTTAATAAAACAACTCCTGTCATAAATGTGCATCAGAAGCAGAGATACGTCATTAGATTCCTCTAAGCAAAATAAATTGAACTGATCAACATCCACAGGTGCCTTTGGAATGTTCACAAAGCCAATGTAGTTCATGTTAATACAGTTAGGAAACTGGTTTGTCGAACTGGCAAAAAAGATGTGAGTACCAAAACACACTCAAGATGAGAAAATGGATGGCCTCATTCATTGCTGGCAAAAGTGCATTGAGAATGGTGGTAACTATGTAGAAAAACAAATTCTGGAGCACAAAAAATCAACTATTTTAATGGTAGCACTCCTGTCTTTATAGCTCTTCAACTTTCAAAAAATAACTTTGAAAAACAGGAGGCATTATTTTCAGTTCAACCTTCATCCTAAATAATAGGCTAAATAATTCTTTTTTTTCTTTTATCCTCAATTAATCATGATTGCCTATATTCTAATTATTTGGGAGGTAATACCTATTTTGAAAAGTTCTGCTACTGCATTGAATAATTGAATTGAATTCCATTCTGAAAGACTTTAATTTCCTTTTGAGACCAGCACACTTGAAACTCTGCATCCCTAGTACAATAGTACAAAGCAATAAATGTCAATGATAGCCTTACTTGATTTCAAACAATGATTTTTATTATTATTAGTTTTCTTATAATTTTTCTTTCTAATCTTATAGTTGTTGAAGCTTATACTAGTCTGGGTTATCACAGTCAGTAGTTACTTTCCATTATATCATGAGCATCAATAAGTTTTATCCTTACTATGCTTATAAGTAAAAGATACACCTATATATTTTCATCTTAATAACCCTATTAAATCAGCTATCTTTATCCTTGTAATAAAAAATAAAGGGTGCTAAAAGGCTTTATGTTTTTTATAACTAGTTATATTATGAGGTTATACCTCATCTTTAGACAGGAATTTATGGCAACATAAACCTTTTTCCATCTCTTTCTCTACTTATATATATATGATATATACTTGGTCTAGCAGTGTGCTCATCATATTCCCAGACTGTTTGTAATCAGTCAGCTTTCACCTAGATAAGTTACTCTCATTGAACTGAAGGCTCTCATCTACCAGGGTTTTTGGAATCAGTGCTATTCCTACATGTAGATGAGTCACTCTATCAAGTTAACAAGCCTTATCTGCCTGAGGTAGCTGAAAGTGAACATATTTGTTTTGACTAGGATTTGAACTCATATCATACTATTCTAGAGTCGAAGCTTTTACCCCTGCTTTTGCTGCTTATAGATATATTTAATTTTTTGAAAAACTACATTTTATTATCACCTTTAGAAAAATTACCATTTATTATCTTTATTATTGTTTTTAGTAAAATCATGCCAGATCCATTGTCATATCATTTTTTTTTTAAGGAGATTTTTATGAGTTAGGTTTTAATTTTATGGCTCCCAGACAATGCCAAGTATCCTTATAAATTCTGAATAATAATAAGAACTACCATTGTAATTATTATTCATAACATTTCCATCCAATATTATTGTTAATATGAATCCCTCTCTTTTGTTGTTTGTTTCTCCAATGTCTTTATATTTGGGAAAGTATTGATTTCAGTTTTAATTTTATTCTCTTAAAAACTCAACTCAAACAAGCAAAGACAATTAATAAAAAAAGGAACTTATTCTTGGATTTTTATTTTCACAATATTCAAATCAATCAATAATCAGTATACTTGCATTTTCTGCATATGCTAAGGTGGGATACAAAGATTTATCACTTAGCACAATGTAATCAATAAAGAGACTTACATACATATACACTGACTGAAAGGAAAAAGTGTACATTGAAATTAAAATATGAATATTTTCCAACATAAAACGTGTGAAACTGATTATTGCACAATAGATGTGCAATGATGTAATCTCAGTTATAAGTATAACATTTAAAAAAATGCAATTTGATTGAATTATTAATCAATGAGAATGTGGAAAAAGAATTACATAACAGTTAGGTTTCAAAAAAA
This sequence comes from Xipholeptos notoides, assembly GCA_036873565.1. Classification (NCBI taxonomy): domain Eukaryota; kingdom Metazoa; phylum Mollusca; class Cephalopoda; family Idiosepiidae; genus Xipholeptos; species Xipholeptos notoides. Next base: position 5,190 of record JAYKTE010916104.1, read on the forward strand.
TATCCTCATTTCAATTATTTCTAATCTGAAGATTAAAAGAAATTAATTGTGCAATCCCTAATTCAAATGATTGAGTTATGGGAGTAGTTAAATGCTTGGTGTTTGGAGTAATAATACAGGAGTTCCAGTCCTAAGAGAAGCATTTTGTTCACTTTTGGTTGTGATAGAGAGATAAGGCTAGTTAGTTAATGAGTGCACCTCATTTAGGCAAAGGCCAATACTGATTCCAAAAGCTGAGCAGAAACAGCTAGTGATCCTGGCAGATGATAGATTTATCAAAATGAAAACCCTGGAAGAATAAATCTACAGCTTGTAGGGCAACCTATTTAGTGCACACAACTATGACCTTGTGTCAATTCATAGCTCTGTGCTTGACTGAGTAAATAATTACCTTACTGTTATTCTGTCATTACAAAAGAATTCATTTGGACAATTATTATGTATATTCATATATCTTTATATTCATTTCATTTTAAAATCCAAATTTTTCTCTGTGCATGTATGTGGAGCTGAAATCTATTAATCAAAATTTAAATTTTCTAATAAATTCCTGATTTATTAAAGTGTTCAGTTATGGGGGAATAGGGATTATTAGAACTTGTGGTCTGTTTAAGGTTGTTGAGCTAAAATAAAAATTGTTCCTGGATTCACCAATATAACCACAATTGGTACATATTATGCAGAATAACAAGTATATTATGTTGTGGCTATCACAGATGAGATGATGTAGGTGTATCATAATATTGGTGGTGGGTATGGAAATTCAGGTTATCATGTGTTTTCAAAGTGAGCAATGGGTTTTGTTAAATTTGTAATTTCCTGGTTGATTAATTTGGTGGTGGTAAACGTTAACTCGGGAGAGTAACTCATCTCAGTGAAGGATAACACTGATTACAAAATCCCAGGGATGAGCACATAAAAATGGCCTTGTGCCGAACTTGATTTGATGCTAGACCAAGTAAATATCATAATTTGGTGGTGGTAAGAAGAGCTGATAGATTAGATGATTGTTTCTTTGCATTTATGGATGGTTTATTGAAATTGTGTATGTTTGTTTTTTTTAACTGGAGGTCTTTGTAATGTTTTTTTTAAATTTTAATAGGTGTGTGAGAAGGTTTATTGTGAGTAAAGACTATAGGCATTCAATTGTTGTTTTTACTTTTTTTGTAAGTATGAAGTGTGTTTCAATTTAGGCAGAAAATACAAGTTTCATTAAATGTCAGAAATTGGTTGGGTCCTCTATGGACTCATGTGGAATTTTAAAACAATTTCCCTCCAGACTTTAATGAAATTTGTATTAATATATATATATATATTTATATATATATAAATACATTCATATGTCCAGAATGAATGTAGAAATATTTAGTCACTCTAAGGTGACAAAAGTAGATAAATAAACAAGAAAATATATTACCTAGTCATATATCCTTTTCCACACATTTATAATAGAAATTTTCTCTTAATAATATTCAAATATATTATATTTGCATTAAAAAGCATAGTATTTGAATGTGGCTATTATGTATATGCAGTAATTTGTATCCAATTAACAAAATATACTAAATTATCTCTGAGATTAATCATGAATAATAATTATTGCTGAATATAATTCCTAGAAAATGACTGAGTTTGCTGTAAAAAGAAAAATTGCTGAGAAAAAAAAAAGCAAGAAACAAGAAAACATAATTTTGTATTAGAAGGTTTTTTTGGGGTTTTTTTTAGATCTCATACGCAGTTATTTTTTTTATTTTTTTAGAATGCAGTTTAAATAATTGAAAGTTAAGTTCAAAAGTTCCTCAGTGGAATTTGTCAAAATATGTACTGGATCTACACAACTTCATAAAAAAAATAATCATCATTGTTGAATTTTCACATTTCTTAAAATAATAGATATATCATAGAAAGAAGGAAAATACTCTATGTAATCATGAAACTGATTCAAAACGTACTTAGTTTTGTAACCCCTGTTTATACTTAATGTATGTGAATAGGTATCTGCTATAGAGAGGTAAAATATTAGATACCACACTCGAATCCTGCCTTTGAATGGTAATGAAAGGATTTATAAGATTGAATCTTATAATTAAATCCATTATGATTGCACAGAATTTTTATTCTCTGTCAGGCCAATAGTCCAGAAAATTGATTACTATAAACTATCATCATTCTGGATTGAGCAACAATAGTGAGAGTAGAAATATAACCTTTTTGCCTTTTACTTGCCTTCTGAAAATGTTGCAGTTCTGTCTCTTGAACTTTTATACTTTATCAGCCAATTCAAATAATTTTGATAAGCGAATAGCTAAAAATTCAGTTCAAATATTTCAATTGTTATGGAGCTGAGGGTGGGAGCTGAATTCAGAAAAAAAAAACTTGAATCAGTCTCTATCCAAAAAATTGTACTGGACATCTTTGGTTATGTTAGCAAGTGTTTTTTTTTAGTCTTGTGTCAGTGATAAGAGATATAAAAATACAGTTAGAGAAAAATACATAGATCTAGGGTTTTTTAATAAATAAAAGAAATCTTTAACTATGGAGACATATATATATCGACAGCAATAGTTTTCTAAAATTATATCAAAGAATGAAGACAAAAAAGAAAAAATACCACGAGAAAGGAAGAAGGAAAAAAAAGCAACAGATAAAACATTGAGCAGGAATTTATTTGAATTTCTTACATAATTTTTTTATTTATACTTGAAATATTTGCTATAAAATATTCTTTGTAAATGATTCACCAATTCTGCATTTTTGGAATAAATAAGATTTAATTGCCTTTATATTGAAATGGATAAAGTTAGAGAATGAAAGAAATATATTCCTCAAAAACGGTTTGAATTCTTTGAAATTTACATTTTTTTCTTCTTTATATTTTCAAAAGTAAAGAAAATGAAAAGAGAATGATAAAATTAGATAAAAATTAATATTTTGTGTGAATAGATTTTTGAAATCCCAGTACCATGCAAAACATATAAAATAGAAACTCACCACATATTTATGGTGAGAGTAAATCATATAATACATTTATCTATAAATCTGAGTATGAGCAAATGTTTCTAAAAAGTGTTAAAAAAGTCTAAATACTTGAGCAAAATTAAATATTTTATCAAGAAAAGGAATTCTTAAACTTTTATTTCATTTGAATATCAACAAAAATTATTTTTGAAATTATTCCTTTTAGAGGTCAGATGCATCCTGTAAAATTAACATGAACACAATGCTATCATCTAAAAGTATTATAATTTTAGCATATTCACTCTTTATGCATTTTATCATCCCCATTTTACTTAGCATGCTTAAAAAAAACTATCAAGCAGTATTATGTTAGGTGAATAGGGAAACCACTCAATTTGTTTCTTCCCTCCTATGAGATGCATTATATGAGTTATAGTATTCTGAATTCTACAAATTGTTTTAATAAAAAAATGACATACTCCCATATTCTAGATGCATGGACATTTGTATTTTAGTTTTGTTTGCGTGTTTGTTTTGTTTTACAGCATATCAACATTTTTAGGTCATTTAATGCCAAAAAGATCCAGTTTTTGATAAACGTTTTTTTGTCCACACATAGTTTTTTGAATTACACACTATGCACTATTTAATCCATAGCTGGAGGAAATGTGATGGTTTATACCTTTCCCAAGGGTATTTTTCCAATTATGAATGACTGGGATTCAAACTTGTGTATTACGGTTCAAAAGCCCAATTGCCTACCCCCTGCCTCATGTGGACTTTTCCTATTTTAGTTTTGCCTATCCATGTTTTCAGACTGTTGTCCTCAATTTTATAGTTGTTCTTTTCATCACATTTGCACTAACTAATCCTCTACCTTCTTTAGGTGCATTACTGGGTAAAAATGTTAAGACTTGGAAATGCCTTTCAGTAATTCCTCCCTTTGAGAAGGAACTATAAAGATGAGAATAACAGTCTTAAAAAATGAAATTTGAAATTATGAAGCCTCATCTCAAAGGATTTTAAAAAAATTATTAACCATTTATCTAGTTTTGTTCATCTGTTGATTATTTAATGTTTCAAGTGAATATTCAGCCTGGATCCAGAAATCAAGACAACCTCTTTCCATTTATTGTTTTCTTAGAATTTGGCAGTTCTGTTCTGCTAAAGTTATATGAATAGAAGTATTCATTCATATTTTTTTTACTCCTTTTGAAAGTTTAGACAAAAAAGAAAAATTGTAAATTCATTTTCTTCTTGCATGTTGCTGGCTCTGAGTAATCCAAAATGAAATTTCTAAAAATAGAGGTTTCTGAATTTACGTTTTGGTGGATTAGTTTTGGGACACCTTGTTCCAAATCCTTCTTTCAAGAGCTACCAGATCTTTCTTTACTAGCCTAGTTTTACCTTATAATTCATTTTTGTCCATTTATCTTTTGAGCCAAATTGATTTATGAAGAGAGGAATTGTGTGAAAAGAAATCGTTGATGTAGAAATGGCTGTTTAAAATATTTTCTGGTCTGTCAAAACTTTTTGTTGCATATCATTTTACACAATATAGTCTGCTACTTGACTGAACTATAGATTCCAAGTACTTAGTATTCAAGTACAGTAAAACCTCTACAAATAAATTTAATTCATTCTGAAACCTAAGTCATATGTTGGATTATTTGAATGCCGAATCATATATTTCCAAGGAATATATATAAAACTATTTAATTTGTTCCACAACCCCAAAATCAATTTTCAGTAATACCTCCATAAATGAATTTAATTCATTCTGGGATCTGTCATATGTTAAATTATTCATATGTTGGATCAATTATTTACATAAGAATACATGTAAACTCATTTAATTCATTCCAAAGACCAAAAATCTACCAAACTCCTTACACATCTACATAGAAATTTGATTCAATCTGAGACCTATGTCATGTGTTAAATTATTCGTAAGTTAGATCAATTATACCAATAGCAATCAATGTAGAATCATTTATTCCACAACACAAAAACCTACCATAAATCCTTGATAAATAAATAATTAGTCATAGAAAATCTACAAAAATGCACTGTGAAGTATTAGATATGTAAAATGTAATAAATTATTAAGAAAAACAAATAAGAAAGGGTTTTTATTTATTATTCCATTGTAAGTGCTGCCACGTAGCAGGTTAACTATGAAACTTCAATGTTATATGTTAGATTTTCCATTAGGCATAGTGGCAACCTGCAACCTTAAGTAGAGATGTTACCTCACTAACTGTATGATTATCTGAGATAGTAATAAGAAAACCTTAAAAAACAGTTAATATCTTTTTGCTTTAAACCATAGATCACAGTTCCACACACAGACAAAATTCTGTTTATATACAAATTTAGATTATCTATAAGGGTATTTTCTAAGTGCCAAAATTTTGTTTCATATATAAATATTTGGTGGCAATTGTGTATGGGAATGCTAGCCTAAAATAGAATATTCTGTGCTATTAAAGTTCAGTTAATACTATCAAATTTTAAGTATCATTATAACCGTTCCTTCATTTTCTGTTTTTAGTACAACATTTTTGACTAATTATTTTTTAAATAAGATTCTCAAAGAGCTCTTGATGATATCAATTTTTGAATACATTGATCTCACTCAATGGCTTCATCACTTAAAGTGGTGATGTGTTTGTCAATTAATTCTGCACACAGTGTGCAAATTAAATAGCTATGGTGCATCCCTAGGTGGTTATTAATAGCTGTAGGGGATGATAGAATAAATCAACACTGAGACAATATTGAAATTATAAAATGCAACATGATGTCTAAAGAATAAAAAAGATGAAGATTTCCTTCATCCATTTAATTATGAAAGTTTAATCAAGTAATATAAAACATAAGTGAAATTAGAAACATTATATGATAGTTTGACTTTCAAATGTCAATGTAGCATTTCTGTTCATAGCAAAATGAAGTTGTTCCTTGATTCACAAGTTTTATTCATTTCATGACAAACCTTGGGACTCAAATTACCCATAATTCAAATTAATTTTTCCTTCCCATATTGGACTTGAAATGTCAATAATTCATTCAAGGCTTCCAGGAAAACAAAACAATTTTTTCTTTGGTTACGTAGCTTTGAATGAATAAAACAAAATAAACTTGAGCATAAAAATATTAGGCAGTGTTGTCACCTTAAAAATGTTTTAGGAGATTTTTTGAAAAAATTCTGTAAAAAATCTTAAGAAATATTTTTGTAACTTTTACCAAGTGAAATTTTGTTACATTTTGTTATTCATTATTTCAATCTTAATTCACAAATTGAATGCAGATAGTTTTAGTCAAATGATAAGTTCGCAAAAAAATCACAAAAAAAACTATTAAATGGCCAAAAAAGTTGGGACTCCGTAAGATGTTACCAGCCAACCAGATATGAAATGATTTTAGTAATTAACTCTAAACTTAATACTAAAAGAATTGGATATTAGTTAATATTAGGAAAGAGTTAATGAAATTCTATTTAGATTTCTTAAGATATAAAGAAAAATGTTTGATATGAAATCTTTTGTAATTCATAATTCACTAAAACCAACATAAAACATTTTTAGTTTTGTAGCATCTTGGAATTTCATCCAAAAGATTTAAAAACAACAACAACAACTAAAAAGAAAGGTAGGAAAGAAATTACTGAAAGACCTCAATAGATGAATGTCATTGGAAATAAGCAGTTGACATGAAGTGAAAGAGAAATTTGGCCTTAGTTCAAGAGCCCCTTTTTATGCTTTCATGTCCATGAGCTTTGCTCTGAGGTTGAAAGATTCCATCTTTTTAGAACAGTTTCTTTTTATCTTATATTTGCCATCTTAAAAAAAGATGTATAAATAAAAAATAATGAATAAACTTATAAAGAAAGAAAAATATTATTGAAATAAAAGACTATAACCACTTGAGGAAATAATCAATAGAAATTTTATATATGTAGATTTTGCACAGATTTTTAGAGAAAAATGTTAAAAATCATAGACAGTGGAAAAAGAATATTAAAAATATATATTGATTAAGCAATGGATATACTTTGAATGCTAGATAGATTGAGGATAAAGAAATAAAACGTAGTTGCCTATTAGAGCAGAAGCAACTTATAAATAGACACTGTAGAACTATGACCTACACCTCTTTTTTCAAGTAAAATCAAAATTATTAATTATGTCTATCATAAATAATTCTTTGATATTTTATATGGTATAATCCTTAATTCCTCTATTTAAGAATTACAGTAGCACAATATTTCACAAGGTAGTGACCTGTAATATTTAGGAGTGGGTCCCGGTTGCTATCAGAGTTGTAATACCCCAAAATCAGCAATGAAAATAGCCTCACCACTGAAGACCACCAAAAAAGATTTTAAAATGTATTTATCCATACACTGAAAATTGTTTTTATGAATCCTTGCATGGAATTTTGCTCTTCTTGGTTCTTTAAAGTGAAGAAATGTATATCTATCATATTTGTTAAGTTATATTTGATATATCAATGATATTTGTTAAGTTTCTTTCCAAAAACAGAATTTCTAGCTTAAAGTTTTATCTGGTAAAATATTCTAACAACAGCTTAGTTTTTTGTGAAGCTGCACCTCCTCCATTCTTATATATATGCAAACCAGCACATTTGCACAAAACCTCATAAACATGCAGAATCTTCTTTTTTTTCTGAAACATTCTTTCCAATACATGAAACAAAGCATGAAATTATGGAGGTACAAGTTGTATTCAATATTTGGGCTAATACTCTGCTGGTTAACTTTGGATCTGCCATAACAATAATGGATTCTGGGTCAACTGATTTTGATCTTCCCAAAACATAGCTTATCTTACCTTTAAGGTTAAAATTTCGCGATGAAAACTTTGAAAACCACCATTGGCATTTTCAATGATTTAACATGCTCCTCCCCAAAACAGTTAAATGCTTTGTACAGCTTCCACCATTCAAGTGCCTTTCTTGTATTCAGTGTTTCAAATGCCCTTCATTGATGAATCAAGGTTTAAGTCACTGATAATTAATGATACCATTACAATATCAATTTAACTAGAAAACATTAATAGTGTAAGTTTTAAGAAGTTACAATGTGACCAAAGGAAAAAAGAACAACATTACTTTTTTCCAACCTAATGCAGTAGCAATTTATCTAAAAAGCATTAATTGTGTTAAGAAGTTGCAATGTGATCAAACTGAAAAAACAATATTACTTTCTTTCCAACCCAATACAATATAATTTACAAATGTATATTTTTAGATGAACATTTTATGCCCAAACTCCTTTTTTGGGTTTTCTTAAAACTACAGTCGAGAAGAATATAAAATATTTAACACCACTGGATGAAAGTAGAACAATCCAACTCCATATATTAAATAAATGGTTTCATTCTAAGTTTGTAAAGGTTTTTGATTTCAAAAACATACCAAATTTGAGAAGAGAAATCTGAAGAAGACTTGATGATATACCAGCTGAAACTTTGTATGAATGTAGTAGTAGTAGTAGTAGTAGTAGTACAAAAACCAGAGCAAAAATAAACTATCATACACAGCAGTGAGACCACTGTCTGCCTGTCAACCTGTACCAAACACTTATGTTAGCACAAACACTGACACTGTCACAGACACAATTACCAACACCAACAAAATCCATTAACAACCCTGATGGTTAATGCTGAATGACTCTGAGATTGTCTTTGTATAGCCCCTAGTTAAGTTCATAATTTTCTTTGAAGATGTGACCACTACTTCTCTGAGGCACAAGAAAGTAACCTAGAATACTGTAATTAGCCCCATAAAATAATCATCATGTTTCTAGAAGTTCTATTTCATTCTTGTTTTTTTTCTTTTTCTGAAGCAGCAACTTCACTGATTTCAGCAATAAGCCACATTGGCAAGCCACACCGTTTAAATTTTGTTCTGACAAACATTTACATAATTAAAGTTTTTAAAATTGGTATAACAGAAAAAGTTCCATAGAAAGACCTCAAATTATTCTCAAATCATTCATCAAACTACAACTAAAGTGGAATATTGCCAAGCCTAAAAGATGCCTCCTACCTAACACCCAGTGTCAAATATTCATCAAAGCTAAAGTAATGGTGATTATTCAACTATGATGATCTAATGAGAATTCAATAATCAAACAGTGGCCATTACTCAAATACCGACCCCTATTAGAATAAGCTTAATGGATTAAAAATATGGCAGGCGTACAGAGTATTTGAATCAAAGTTTAATTCAGAGCTTTAGATCGGATACATTTTTATTAGTTTTATTCAAAGATAAACAATAATCAGAATATACTCTATTGGTAATCTCAACTGGAAACAAAGAGAAATTATTAGTATTTGATTCAAGTAAGACTTTACTATTGTTCATAGATAAAAAGGTTCAATGAAGCCTGGCTTATACAAAAGCTACAATATTCTCGATGTAATTTTATGATAAATGTCAAGTAAAGCCTTATTTGATATTTTAAGTTTCACTTTTTAAGCCAATAATCCATTGTGTGAGTTGAGTTTAGTATAAAGATGAAAAAAAAATGTTATAATGGAACTCATTTCAAAATCACTATTTTGGGTTTAGTTTTATTACAGTTAAACAAAAAACTTGAGTCTAATTTTAATTTTATCACAATATGATAAAATCTACTACAAGACTATCCTGATTTCATGAGCAATGATTTAATTCTAGTTTAATTTCCTGTGAAATTTAGCTAAGAGCTTTGCTTGACTTGAAGCTAAAGATGAATTCTAATTTTAGTCGAAGAAAAAAATATATTATTTTTGAAAATTATTGTTACCTAAACGAAAGTTATTTAAGTTCAATTCAAAGATGGATTCAAAATAAATCACAATTTTAAAAAAAAGAAAAGTAGAGGTTGAAAATCTTCAATTTGAAGATTATAAAAAAAAATTTTTTTTAATCTTTACCATAAAAAAAGAGATCTATTAATTTTTGTTTTTTAAAAAAAAGACAGAAATATCTTTTGATATCTATTAGAATCTAAACCACAACCCCTCCAGCCAACGAATGACAGTAAATTTATGTACTGTATATCTCCCAAGCATGCTCCATAATCATGCTGTTTGCTCATATATTACCAAAGATTTTAAGTCATTTTTAATGATAGATTTTCAAATGCATGAATAAATCAATCTAATCCCTTGCATTGGTTTGATCTCTTCTCTTCTTTAAACCTATTATGGTAGACTTACCTACTCTTACATAATGAACTTTTCCTCCTATACAAATAATACATTTTTGAGACTGGGGCAGATGTTACACATTTTTGAGAATTTAGTAATAGCAAGACAATCTTTTTTTATAAAACCACATTGCTGACAGAGAATGTTGTTGCAGTAAATAAAATGCTGAATTCTACAAAGCTAGCAATAATTTTAGTATCCAATTTGTTGTTTAACCAAATTTTACTCGGGAAAAGTTACAAAAAAATTATCTCCACTGCTTTTACTGACCTTTAAAAGTGAGTTTTTTTTTTTTTTGGTGACAGCACAGCTACCAAACTTAGAATGTGGATGCAGTTTAACATTACATCCTAGATATCCTCATATATGATTTTTAACTTCTGCATTGATGGAGTCAGAGTATTTTAAAGGGGGCTGTTTTTATAAAGCTTAAAACACTATAAAAAATATTGTATGAACATAAAATATAAAATGTAATTCTTTTACAGTTAATTTTTTTTCCAAATAAAGTTAGTGAAAAAAAAAAAAAAAATAAAAACACAATTTGAATCTAACAACATTATAAAAGAAACATGGAGGATTAAATTCTGTTTTTACTACAATATAAATAATGCCAATACTTTGATCAGAGATTTATTTCAAGGTAAAATAGAATAACAGTTTTATTACAGTTTTATTGTGTTTTAAAGAGATACAAAAGACTGGGTATTATTTTACTTGTGGTCCCTTTGGAAAAGAGACAGTGTTTTTTTTTCTTTTTTCAAAGTTAAGTTTTATTATCTAAAAGAGGATATAGCTAGTTTGATTCTGTTCATTCTTTGTTCAGGGATATGTGCTGCATTACATAGTCTTTATCAGATAAAGGGTATAACCTATTCACTTTAGAGCAAGAAACTCATAAAAAGCACAGTACCCACTGACCTTCTCAGTAGGTACTGTCATTCTCATTGGTGACATCAGTTAGCTAGATATTTACAGCCTATACCCAGACCAAAGTGAGAGAAATAACCAAATAAAATTCAAATCATATATATATATATATATTTATATATGTTTTGAAGAATTATTAAGTGTAATGGGCCAACAATATAAAGTGTGTTCATCTATTTAGATGAACACACT
>JAYKTE010916215.1:0-16489 GCA_036873565.1 Xipholeptos notoides
CTTGTATTAAAAACAACAATTATAGTATTCCTATTTGTCCTATTCTTTATATATATATATATATATATATATATATATAAAGCGGTGGCAATAGGTAAGACACCTAAACCAAACAAGGCCGGGCAATGTTGCTATTCGTTTTATAAAAATAACAAGCACAATATGGTTTTATAAACCCAAACGCACTGTGTTTCCCACTCCAAAATGGTTCCTCGGCGAGAAACTTTATTAGTAAAGCCGCCAACTGAGGAACCGTTTTTTACGATTATAAAATTATATTGTGTTTGTTTTTTCATAACATAATACATATCGCTCTTATTATTGTTTTAATTGTTTTTTCGATAAATACCATACGATACGATATTGATCTAATTAAAAAAAATATGTATTCGGTGTATTTAGGCAAAATGTTGTTATTCAGACATGTGCCATTAAACTCATTTTTATTTTTAATATCTTTCTTTCGATTTTTTCCTGCTTTCTCCCCAGACTCTAATTCAACTATATCCGTATTCAGTAGATTTTTCAAATATAAATTTTGGTTGCACTCACACACACATATTGATTGATTGATTGATTGATTTGTTTTACGGGATATATACCTTTTTCGGTTATTTAATACCGAGAACGATCATCTTTATCAAGTATCTTTTCTTTTTCGTTTTTTTTTTTTTGCCATCACATCGTTTGTGAATTTTACAGGTAGACACCTCTCTCTCTCTCTCTCTCATATATATATATATATATATTCTTTCTTTGTTCGTTGATCCTGTCATCTGTGTATCATATTTTCAATTATTCTGTGTGTCTGACGAAGCCAAAGCCTAACGCAAGCTATCGTTGTCTTTTGTTAGTTTGTGATGAAGGGATCAATCTTGACGATGGTATCTTGTCGCTGTTTCCTTCGGCAAATTTGGATACAGGTAAGAAACCGTTCAAATGCACCTTTCATTTTCCTTTTTCTTGTATTTTTTTGTAATTTCTTTCGTCTTTCCATCTATAAAAAAGTATTCGTAATCCTTTTCTTTTTATATCCTTCCTTCTATCTTTCTTTATTTCTTTATATTTTTCCATTCTTTGTTTTTTTTCTTTTCCCCTCTTCTTCCTTGCATCTTTACTTCTTACTATTCTTCTTTCTTTCCTCCTTCCTCTTTTTCTACAATCTTTCTTTTTTTCCTTTTTCATCTATTTTTATTTCTTGTCGTTCTTCTTCCTTTGCTTCTTTTTTTTCTAACCCCTTTCTTTTTTCTTTTTTAACCCATCTTCATCTTTTGCTATTGTTCTTTCATATTTCTTTCTTCTTCTTTTTCCTTCCATCCTTTCTTAACTACGACTTTGTAACATTTAAAATTTTCCCCGCAAGTCAGTTAACAATCCTAACATTTTTTTTCTATGATCATTAACCTTTATACCTTATTAGTTTCACGCATGATCAATTTTTTTTTGCTTTTAATTATTTTCTTTATCTTACCTTTTTGAATCTGCACTTTTTCAAAAGTTGATTTTTTTAATATTTCAAACAAATTATTTTTATTTATATTGTTCTCATTATTATTATTATTAGTAGTAGTAGTAGTAGTAGTGGTAGAACTATTTATAGTTGTATTTTTATTAATTCTTGCACTTACATTCATATTATATATTTTGTTTTCTTTATTGAAATTCTTTTCAGAGTAGCATATATATATATATATATATATATATATATATATAAGTTTCTTTCAAGGTTGTGTGTATGAGTTGGCATTAAGGTGCTTTGTTTAGAGGAGTGAGAAAATGAAAGATACCGTAAAAAAGTGCATGAGGGTATAACAATATACGGGACCGAGATGGGTTATTAATTAATAATTGTTAGAGAAAATCATAAGTTAGTAATTAGATTATATAGAAATAGAGTGGTTTTTTTTTTAGATAAAATTCATTTTCTTCTGGATGGCCGATGAGAATTTAGTATCCCAACCAAGCAAGAAATTTTGTCTGCACAAACTCATAAAAAATACATTAAAAAGACATGAAGAATTTTCTTTCTTGAGCCAGGACCACACAGTCCCTCCATTGCAAAACCATAATGAAAAGGAATATAAAGAATTGTTTTTTTCTACAAGAAGCTCATCGTTGTCGTCCGATTATTCTGGACCATTGTCGCCATGTTTGCTCTTCTTTTCAGCCCCCATCCCCTTCAATGTGACGACAGGTGCATCACGATCATTGGCTGAATATTTAATCAAGTGCCCATAAATGCATAAGTGCATGGTGCACGAGGCTGCACATCTGGATCTGTTACAACTGACCAATTATATACTTTTGGTTAGTTAGCATTTTTGTGGTACCGATTTCGGAATACAATAATGATATTCGATCAAACTAATAACCTTGGGAAAGTTACCAATCTTCATATTTCCTCTAACTATGGATTAAATAGTCCATCTGGAGTTATTAGAAACGGTGTGTAAATAAAAGAATGTTTATCAAAAATGATTGTTCTCGGCATAAAACGACCGAAAAGGTTTATATGCTTTCAAAAAGACTAATCAAACAAATTGACATTTGAAAAAAAAAAAAAAAAAAATATTTATATATCTTACTGTGATGAAATCTTGCGGAATGTGCGTGATTCTGTATCGGTTAATTTCTTGCATTTGAGTTGTTTTGTTAGGATTTTTTTGTTTGTTTTGTTTGTTGTTTTATTTTTTTCGTTCCTTTAAAGTTGATATCAATTTTCGTTAATATTGAATATTAACTGACATCAATGAAAATGCTTTTAGAAAAAAAAATGAAACCCGAAAAACTGAAAGATTTCTTCTTTCCACTTGATTTGTATAAACATTTTAATTTATTTTTAAGATAAAATCATACCGACTGACTACACAAAGCTAAATCTCTTATATCATGTTATTATTTAATTTTTTTCTTTCTTTTTTCTTTTCCTTTTTTTTTATTGGCAGCTTTTAATCTATTTTACAAATGTTTCATAAATTTTGCTTCATTTTTCTTTGGTTTCATTTTAATCGTTGATTGGGCATTCGTAGCTTTAGCTTAGACAGAGTTTTCTTTTAGTTTAAACTTTAAGATAACTCTCATTCAGTCACATGCATACTGAGACGTTCGTTTAAGCAACGACTGAAACTAATAATTCCCTGAGAAAAATTGAACAATGTAGTCAAATATTTACGAGGAAGATATAAATATTTCAGACAGAATGTTCGTTTTATGTTTGTTTTACAGTATATCAACCTTTTTAAATCATTTAATGCCGAGAACAATCATTTTGATCGACTTTTTTTAGTAACACAATATGCCCTATTTAATCTATATCTCTAGGGAATTATACCTGTTCCAAGGATGTTAGCCCAATTATGAACCCAAATGGGACGACTGGGATTTGTATTCGCGTATTACAATTCTGAAGTCTGACTGCCTACCCATTACCCCAAGTGAACTTAATAAAAAATAAAACAGAGTAAAATATTTATGTAAAAATATCAGAATAGAGATTTATTCATAAAGGAAATGCCAACGCATATTTAGACATAGAAACTTTAATATGAACATTTCATTTAAAGATGAGATAAATAGTTCATACAAAATGGGTAAATAATACATGTAAAAATAAAAAGATGTTGATTTATTCAGAAAAACGTTGACACATGTTTGATAAAGAAACATTCATATAAGCAGAAAAAAATCACTTTTAATTGCCAATAAAAGTGGTGAGCGTAAGGATTTTTTTTTAAATTTGCATAAAATTATAAAAAAAAAATGTCTCTGTAACTTTTCCCAAACGAAATTTGCAATAATTAATTTTTCATTCTAATTTGAATTTTGGCTAGCTTTGTCTCAGAATCTGATCAATTCAAAATCAGATTTTTATTTACTTCAATAATACTAACTGCCATCAATTATGGTTTTATCAAAGAGCGCATTTTTTAAATTAAATTCTCACTAGTGTGCAACATATGCTCTTAGGGAAAAATAGTATGATGTTCCCGGAAGTGTTGGCATTCATTTGCCTATTTTATTTCTTCCACCCTAAATATAGGTCACAGAATTTTTTTTAAATCTAGAGTGATATAGATATTTCATCTCCAGCCTAAAATGCAGTTAAAACCGAATTCGGCACGAGGCCAGTTGAACGTTCTCACGTGGCAAAAAATTTTAAAATTGCCATTCTTTCCCTTCCGAAAGTAAATAGCTGACTCAAATGAGGGATTTGTTGATCTCACACGTTATATTCTGAAAGTGAATATAAGGATTTGACTTGTATTAGAACTAATGTTTAAAGATTATTCAGTCAAGTACCAACAGTAATCAATGTTTAGTCTTCTCAGTTCAGTTAAGCTTGCAACTCCCAGGTGTTTGTCTGTGAGGAATTAGTACCAACATTTGGTCCCACTTAGCTATATGCCGTTGAGTTTAGCTCTAATGTTGGGAGGAGTGACATGCTTTTTTCTGAACCTCATCATAATTAAACTTTTATCGATCAATAGTAACCTATTTGTATTTGTGTTTGTTTGCTTGTTTTTAATTTTTTTACTTTCTTGGTAAGGGTATTCTTTTTTTTTTTTTTTTTTTCTACTTAAGTAATTACACTTATGCGTTCCGGTAATTAACGATAGATAATTATTGCCAGCGCTTATCTTTCGGGCTTAATTTCGCAAATGTCTTTTCAATAAAAAGAAAATAAATAAATAAAAATTGAAAAAACAGCCTAAAATAAAATCTAATAAAAGCTACAGTGAATTGATAGAACGTAATCGTCTCTTAAGAGTTTCCTCTTCCCGAACTACGATATATTATCTTGTCTTTTCAGATTCAAGAATACTTAATGATTTCAATGCTATGCTTCCATATTTCAGATTTGGAGATCATTTTCCATAAAACGATGAGATGTAAGGCAAAATAGCGAAAAAGATATAACAATAATGATGGGGCAGTAAAAGAGAGATAAGAGAAAGAGAAGGAAAAAGAAACTAAATAAAGATAGATAGAAAAAAGACAGAAAGTAAGAAAGAAAGAACGAAAAAAAGAAAGAAAGAAAAATAGATAGATAAATAGATAGATAGATAGATATGTAGATAGACAGAAAAAAGATGAGAAAGAAAGAAGGAAAAAGTAAAGAAATAAAGAAAAAACGAAATAAAAAAAGCGAGGAAGGTAGAAAGACTCTTTAAAAACGAGAGATAAGAGATATACAATAATATTTTCTCTAACCTTTTTTCTTTTTCCTATTCTTCCCTTCGTTTTTAATTCTTTTTCTTCTCCTTTTTTCTTTCTTTTTTCTTTTTTTTCTTTTTTATATCTTACTTTTTCTTCTTTTTTTCCTTTCTTTATTTCTTCCTTTAATTTTTCCTTCTTTCCCTATTGTCTTTTCTTTTTCCTTTCCTTATTTCTTCCTTTCATTTTTCCTTCTTTCCCTATTGTCTTTTCTTTTTCCTTTCCTTATTTCTTCCTTTCATTTTTCCTTCTTTTATCTTCCTTTTATTTTTATTTTTCCCTCTTTTTACTCCCTTTCACTTTTCCTTTTTTCGTACCTTTTTTCCTTTTTTATACTTTCTTTTTTCTTCCTTTCCTTTTTCTTCCTTTCGTTCTTCCTTTCAATTTCCTTTTCTTTTCTTTTTCTTCCTTTCCGTTTTTCTTTTTTTTCTTCTTTTTTTTTTCTTCCTTTCATTTTTGCTTTTTATCCTTTTCTTTTTTCTTCCCATTTCCCTTTTTCATTCCCTTTTTTCTTCCCCTCCTTTTTCTTTTGCTTTCTTTTTCTTTTTGTTCATATCCTTTTTCCTTCCTCATTTTCTTATTTCATATCCTTTTTTATTCCTTATTTTCATTTTTTATTCCTTTTCTTTTTCTTTTTCTCATTTCCTTTTTTCTGCTTCGCTGGTTGTTTTCGATGAATTGTACGAAATTCTCAATTCAAACTACTTGACGTGAATCAATAAAATTTGGCAAATAAAAAAAATCTTTTCAGAAACAGTTCATTTTAAACTATCTTCAAGGCCTGGTCATTAAATTGGTGTCCAATTTTCATTTGCTTTCTTACCATAGAATTAATCCCGATTCTCAGACTGCACTTTCGACCAAGTTTGGAAAATAGACAGGATCATTTTTCTTGGTATATCGAATGTTCTGATTATAGTCCTCATTTTTATTATTGTTATGTTTAAAACATTTAACCCGATAAACCCTTTGGCCTTCTTCCTGTGATCTATCTTGGGAAATCTTCATGCCAGAATCGAGAACTCTCACGAAAAGATACGAATAATAGTCCTAAACTTCAATAAACAAATCATTAAAATAATTTTCCTTTTACCCAGCAATTATGGGTCAGTTTAGTGACTGGTGATACTTCCCTCAAATTAATTTCTCTTCGAAAGAAAATCTTTAAATCAATATGAAAAGAATTTAGTCCATTAGTGTGTATCAAAAGAAAATTAAAAAAACTTTCAATTCCAATGAATACGAAGGCCGTTATAAAAGTAATGCCTCCTTTTTTTTTATTTAGCCTGAATGGATCAGAGGAAATTTCAAATTACATTGTTATGATGACTGAACTCATGCATTCATGACCTGAAAGTTTCATCTCTCGGTTGCAGATTTTAACAGTATGAGACTCTAAGAAAGCAACCACTGTCATAGACGTGCATTAGAAGCAGAGATGTGCTATTGAATTCCTCCATGCAGAACAATTGAACTCATAAATATTCATCTGTGCCTGTGGAACGTTTACAAAGCTGTTGTAGTTTATGTCATCACAGTTAGAAGATGGGTTCATCAATTTCAGAGTAGAGGCAGAGATGTGAGTGACAAAATGCGCTTCAAATGGACCACTCGTTCGTCGTTGTTAAAAGTCCATTGAGAATGGTGGTGACTATGTAGAAAAATAAGTTGTAGAGTAAAGAAGGTCACAGATCTTAATGACACCAGTCACGTAAACCACTTTGAAAATAGGTGACATTACTTTTGGAATGATCCTCGTATTGTTTTTTTTAATAGCAAATATTTCGAATAGCTATTGCTATTCTTATTCACTTAGCAAACTCATTAAATGTAGCAGCTAGAGACATTTTTTTACGTTTGCAAATGATGCAACAGAGTTAATCATGCGAGCGTTAGCAGAGTATCATATCGAGGCAAAACTTATCTTTCTTTTTAATAGATATGTTTTCTTGTTTTTCACTTCTTAATTTATTGAAGCCTTATATACCGACTTCTGTTCTGTTGAATTCATTTTATTACAGACAGTATCTGTGCTTGTTATAATCCCCTGTTATGCTAATTAACTAATGCCTTACATACCGGGTGTAGTTGTGCTGCAAGAATTCTATTACACACATTATTTCTGCTTGTTATAATCATTTGTTATGCTACCGAAGTAATGCCTTACATACCGGGTATAGTTGTGCTGCATACGTTCTATTACATACATTATTTGTACTTGTCATAAGCATTTGTTCTGCTAATGAAGAAATGCCTTACATAACACGCGTAGTTGTGCTGAACCCATTCTATTAAATACTTAATTTGTGCTTGTTATAATTAATTATGATCTTGCGTTTTTCCAGTGAGATATTTTTTAAAATATATGTAAATCTAAATTTAAAGTAAAAGCTTTAAAGGGAGACAAAAACAGGATGAATGAGAGAAAAAAATCTCCTGGCTTTTCCCTTATCTTCTTCATCGTCGTTATCATCATCCTCATCATCATCATGTAATTATTTTTCTTTCTTTTCTGTTTTTTTTTCGTTTTCTTCTTTTTTTTTTTTCGTTTTCATTATTTTTTTTTATTTTTTTTTATTCTCTGTAGTTCTGTTCAATTTCTTTTCCTGATTTTTTCTTTTTTTCTTGTTTTTTTCTTTCTTCGTTGTTTTTCCTTCGTTATTTCTCTTTGTATTCGTAGCATTCTTTTTCTAAGTGTTTGCCTTTTTTACTTTTCTTTTTTTTCTCATCCTGTTCCTCCTTTTCCCTTCTTTCTCTTCTTTTTTTTTTCATTCTGATCAGATTTTGTGCTCATTTCTTCTTTCATGCTCTTAATTTACTCCTTCTTTTTGTTTGTTTTCCTTTTAATTTTTTCCGTTTCTTGTATTTTTTTACTTATTTATTCTTCTCTTTTTCTTTCTCTCCTTCTTTTTTATTATTATTACTATTATTATTGTAATTATTATTATTATTTCCAATTGTCTTCTATTTTCGATTTTTTCTCGTTTACTTCTCTTTCTCCTTAATTTTTTCATGGTTTTCTTGTGTTTTTCCTTATTCTTTTTCCTTCCCTCATTTCTCTCTTTCTTTCCCTTTCTTTTTTTCCTTATTTCTTCTTTCGTTACTTTTTTATGATTACATTATTATTGTTGTTCTTGTTGTTATTATTTCACTTAACCTTTTTTTCCAATTTTGGCTTTTTGTTATTTTCTTTTTCTTCTATTTTCATTTATTCTTTCGGTCGTGTTCCTTTCTTTACTTCTTTTTATTTTCCTATTTTCTTTATGAATTATCTTCTGTTTTTTCCTGTTCTTTGTGATTTTCTTCCTTTTAATCCAGACTTGCCATTAAAGCCCCCTAACCCTAACACCAAACCCCTAACCACAGAGACATTTACGAAAACCTCATGGGCTAAGTAGGGCCTTTCTGTTATACTTCAACAGTAACCCCAAGAGGTTTTAGCAACAACAAAACCAGCAGCATCTAAAAATCAGATAATTTCGAACATTATTCAATTTCCTTTCATTGAAAGAATCGTTCACAAGCAAAAATCGAGCCTTCATTTATTTGGGTCACCTCTCAAATGACTTCATCCTGCTTTTTTTCAAAGACTCTTATCAGACTTTAGGATCGTCTAACTCTGTTATAAAATGCCTTTTGTAAAACATATTGGCTTGTCCAGAAAGTTCAAGGCATTTTGTCTTTTAATTTTCAGGGTAACGAAACATCATAGTGGTTTCTGTATCCTCGTTAAGATAGTAAGTGTTCACGACCAGTATTTTTAAACACATCTTGCTCTTCTGCAAGTTGTTTACTGATTAGATTTGCTATTTGTTTTATTTTCATGCTTGCTATGCTATGTTAATCTTCCATGATGAAATTTCCGGTTTTGAATTCTAGAAACTACCTTTAAGCACTATATTTGCCTACAGCAACCGCGCTGCACAAAATGGGGGGAAGTATTACACCTCGAAATATCATCAAGGCAGGGAACATTACTCGTCGAAAATGACATTTTTGCTATCTATTTGGATTGTCCATAAAAGGTATCTAAATGAAAAAGTTCAATCCATAACAAAACTCTCCTTGTTAACCTGTTTATTAGTTAGTACGACGGTGATGCCATTTGACATTTCCGGAATATTCCGACTGCTTAGTACGACTGTAGCACCCTTTGAAAATAAATGAAATATTCCAACAACCAAAAAAACAATTTTGCCAAGATTGTTTCCTTAGACGTTTTGTCGCTTACGATTATATAAAAGTTTATTTTTGTGTAATTTTAGATTGAATATTCGCTTCTTTTAAAGCTTACATGTCACTTTCGTATGCCGGGTAAGTTTTAGAAATCACCGACTAGATGGCTCTCGCTCAGTTCAAACGGGGGAGGCTGGGGTTATTACTGGGGAATTTTAAAAGTGGAATGCAGAAGGGGCGATATTGGCATTTTTAAAACCTATTGTAGGTCATATTATACTCGCATTGTACCCAAATCGGTTTGGGACTCGACCAATATATGTCATGAGGTTCATTTAAACTGTTTAAAATATTAACTTTTCTACAGAAATTAAAAACGAAAAACAAAAACATAAAAACTAATACACAGAAATTCTTTTTAAAGTTATATAGACGATTCAAGCTAAATATCAAGGTCACAAATAAGATATACCCACTAATATGAACCTTTGTTTTTTATGGGTCCAGCTAGTTAGAATAATTATCAATATATCAAATACATAATAGACTTATCACGTGTTGTTGTCTCAAGACGTCACACGCGAGAAATAAGATATTCGCCGAATAGCTGTGAAATTAAACGGTTAAATAAATGTTGTTTAACAATTACTACTACACCACTGGGGGAAGTCGGCTTGGGCCAGTAGATAGGCAGTCGGGCTTTGGAATCGTAGTCCACGAGTTTTGAATCCGTTTGCGTTCATATTTGGACTAGTACCCTGGGAAAGATATGAATCCCCACATTACCTCTAGCTATGGGCTAAATAATGCATATTGTGTTATTCAAAAAACTAAGTGTAGACAAAAAATAACGTTTACCAAAAATTATTGTTGTCGACATTAAATGACCTAAAAATGATTGATATGCCTTAAAACACAAACAAAAAACATAACTACACCACTGGGGCCTTCTCTCTGTGTGGAGGCGACTTGCTAGCCACAAAGGCACTAAGCCATTTGTATGCAGATGAAACAGATTATCTTAATACCAACCCAACATACACAAGGAAAGATCTATCCTGTATACAGACTTATGAGACGACATTAAAACTAATTATTTCAAAAACAGTCAGAAATTTCGTAGAAATTTGATATCAAAAGTCTTTCTTTTTCTTTTCTTTTTTTTTCTTATATTTTCATTTGTCAAACAGAATACCTTTGTGAGTTTCAATCAAATGTTTTTGCCAACTGAATGCAGTCATTTTAGACACATTCGTCTATTATAATCAATATTCATCAAACTTTCCAATATTTAGAATGAAATTTTCTTATTTTACAAACAAAAAGTTTCAAGAATATCTAAACCAAGAATGAAAAATACGTGACATACAAACATCAAGTTATTCAAACACAATTGCTTCTAAAGCAATTTACCACTACGTAGTGTATATCTATTTTAAAATCAGAAAAAATGTTTAATTCACACAGAACATTGTTGAAAGTTAGTTGAAAAGTAAAACACAGAACTACAATTTAACTAAAAGTGATATTTACGAACGAGAAGCTCTCTTTTTTGCAATCATTTTTGAGATGACAGAAATTTTCTGTAGTGAATAAAGGAATTCATTTTTTTCTCAGAGGTTTTATTCAGATTTGCAATGTAACGGAGTGGCTAGGATTCGAACTCACGTATTTCGATACCATAGTTCAAATACTTATCGACTGAGCTACGGGAATTTTGTGAACAAATTATGAACAAATATTACGTTCTCATGCAGAAGTACTTCACTTCATTTAGAATTACTCGATAATATTCTTACTAAGTTCCTTTACCATATTCAAAAGTTATGATAAATACTAGTTTAAATTTGCGTATAATCAATACCCAAATTCAAAATTCTATTTGTTAATTTTATTGAACGGCATATCAACCTTCACTTTCATTTAATGTCAGAACACAAATAATATGCGTAATAGAAAAGATACGGCACAACTACACCCGGGATGGATTGCAATGCAATTCTATAGAGGAGTTTATGAGTGATAGGGGTGGGGAATAATATCAAATAGGATAGAATAAACGAATAAATAAATAACTGAATGAATGAATATGAATATACCGTTGGTACACGAAAAGTTGTTTTTAAAGACAATGCAAATATAGTCATCTTTAGATACTGATTTTAGTATGTTTGGCTAGTGAACAACAATAGCAATAGTTACTCAAACAATTTCGTTATCTTACCTATAGTATATAAATTGAATTGAATTACTTCGAATAGTACGTTTTCTTGACTTTTTTCTTTTGTTAAACAAACTTTTAAAAAAATAATTGTTTTTTTTTTTAATTCATAGTATGGAGGTGCTTCAAGAGTTCGTATTTTTTACTAAAACGATTTGCCAGAATGTAAATATAATGGGCCAACTAGGATTTGAAACTGCGTATATTAATTCCAAAGCCTGTATAATTGGTCGCTGCTTTATGCCCATTGCGACTGTCTCGAATGTTAAAAGTGGCAAGAGTGTGGGTAGATTATCTTAAGAAGAGAACAAACAACATCAAGAAGAGACAGGAAAGACAGAAGGCAAAAGAAAGAAAGAATGAAAAAATGAATGAATGAATGACAGAAAAAATGAAGAAAAAAGGGAGGAAGAAAAGAAGGGGCGGGAGGAAAAAAGAAAAGAAAAGAAAAGAAGAATGAAAGAAAAATGACAGAATAGAAATAGAAAGAAAGAAAGAAATAATGCAGATAGACGAAAAGAAAGGAAGAATGAACGAACGGAAGAACGAATGAACGGAATAATGAATGAACGAAGGAAAGAAAGAAAGAACGAACGAATGAAAGCAAGAATGAACGAAAGAAAAAAAAGAAAGAAAGCACGAACGAACGAACAAAAAATGAAAGAAAGAAAGCGAGCAAGAAGAGAATTATTAAATAAATAGGAGAAAAAAACAAGCCTCTCGTCTCGAATCTTGAGAATATAACAATAGCTACAATAAAACAAATTTAAAAAAAGTTATTTTTATTTATTTTATTTTTTGTAAAAGCGAACAAGATTCTTACTCAGTGGAGAAGAAGAAGAAGAAGAAGGAGAAGAAGAAGAATGAGTTGAGCACCTTCGACGAAATGAATGGCTCAGGCGAGAGAAGTTCTCTTCTTCCACGAAAATGATATTGTAAAATCTGTCTGTTATGGACAACGATGGACTCCCTTCCTCTCCCCCAAATACCTCCCTCCCACCCTCTCTTTCTAGAGAGGTTGTAGCCGTTGCCGCCACCGTCACCACAAGCTCCATTTGTGCTTATTGTTGCTATCATCATTGTCTCTATTCATTTGTCCTTCTTACTGAAGACGAATCTTGTGGTTGCCATGGAGAACTAAATTCGTAGTCATGAAAACCGGCACATCTTTGTTTCCGGCTTGCAAAGAATTCCGGTGTGCTAAAACTCATAATATCCACTCTTTATAAAAAAAAAAAAAATAAATAATAATAATCTATATATTAATCTGCTTATCCGGTGTCACAAATAACAATCATTATCACAGACAGTGATTAAAGAGGAACAAATTACCTCCCCTTCATATTCACACTTTACCAGGTAAAAATCATTAGAACCATTTCCTGTGCAAAAATTTAAGAAAAATAGCTGTTTACGGTTTCAAGTTGTATATTTTATTCTATAATTCCCCAAAAAAAGTCATGTTGTTAAGAGGATACTGCAAGTATTTAAATTTTAATAATCTTCCCTTTGCTTTACCTCCCTCTTTATGGAAATCTTTTTATATTTGTTTTATTCTATTATGTGTTTTAAAAATGTCCAACGTTACTGAAATAAAAAACAATTTGAATTTATCTTCCAAGTACTTACTAAATTAGATGTTTGCATTATTTACAATAATCATTCTAAAACAATTTTCAGCAAACAAATATCTGTAAACAACCGTGACATATTTTTATTTGCAATCGACCTAGGAATACTAATTGAAATACTAGCGCTATCGTCACAATTATTCATTAATAAATTTATTTTTATATGCATCGAAATAATTTGTCAATAAAACAATATATTCGAAAGATTTGTTTTTCAATGAATCAGTGTAAAAAAAGCAACATTTCTCGAAGAACTTCGTATCTAATTGGCTATGAAACATGCCAATTAAATATCGATTCATTTTTCATCAATATTTAAAATAGTTCATTCTCTTATGATTGAGAGAGTTCATAATCATCTCTATGCACAATTCAAAACCTTTTTTCTTCTCTTTTAATGGCCTTTTATAACACATCAATAACTACTGAGATATGTTTTAAGGCTGACAAAAGGGGTCAATTGCAAATTAATATTGATTGAAATAAAAAAAAAATATCTCTAATTAAATTATCCAGAACTTGAAGAAACATTTTTCACTCTTTTGTCTGAGAAGCATATTAAAAGCTTATTGCAAAATTTAAAATTAATTAAAAAATAATTGCAAAATCCTAAAAAATCTTTGGAAATCTAAAATGCTGCTATATTTTCTCGTTTTCAACTACATCACAAATTGGCCATTTCATGAATTCTGTTGAACCTTAGAACCTCAAATATCGTTAAGGTCTTTAAATTAGAAATTTCATTATAAGCTTTGAGTCTACTCTTAGGACACTAAATATTCTGAGGCCTTTGTCAGTCGATGTCACCCATAGACTATCACGTGCTTTAGTATTGAAAAGTATAGTAATCATCAGCCCTTGGCGGTAGATGGCATAAATACCGTGTTTTGCGATTCCTTTCAAGGTCTAATCATAATGCTGTCGGCTAAACAGGATGATTGGACTCCTGGCAGTAGAAAATTCTGGTATCAAGCCATTTAGTTCGCAACTTCTTTTTTCATTGAATTATGATGAAAAGTATAATATATATACTTCGCCGAGTAACAAACCAAGTTAGGTACAGAGCCAGTCTAATTTGTTCATATGGGAGCTTGCGCCACTACTGGCTTTAAAAATTGTCTGACCCCTTCTCTTAGCATTCCCCTTTCGGGATGCCCCAGGCATCAAATCAAAACTTCGTCCACTGAAAGAGAGACAGTGAATTTTTTTTTAATCAACCCTACACATTGCTAAAGTATATTGCATTGTGTTTTTCGATCCACAATATGGATAGTGGTTGATCAAGGAAGTTATGTGGTGCCCAATGAAAGAGAATGGTTGAACCACTTAGCAGTAGCTGGTAGCAAGTCATTAATATTTTAAATTCTTTATTTATTAAATTCTGTTAAAACATATATTGTATTCTTCCACCCACATTAAGACCAAATTTCAAGGAAATTATAAGGTACCCAGCAAAAAAGACCATATTTTTCAAGGTTAATAGCTTCCAACCATAATTGTAACACATCGAAGGGGGGGGGCAGAGCAAAATGTTGTCTCAAAGCGTTTAAGACGCAAGGACTGGGTTCGAAAAGCCTTTTATATTCGACCCTCAAGGTAGAATTAAAGTTAGTGTTAACATCTTACCTTAGGAGTCGATCTCATCGTCCTTGCCTTCTCTGCGTTCCGGTGTTTAAACGGTCCTCCCTGACCGTTTAACCACTGGGAGGCTGGTCTTATTGCAATTAGAAATTCCTCAGAAAGACATAGAAGACTTACGTTTGTGATCACATGATTCATTCAATCGGTTACACACGCACGCATCCACACCACAGTTCTCTTCTACCAACTGTACTGCCTGACGCTCGGCTCTAAACTGTCACCACTTACCCTTCAGGTAAAAGTCAAGCGACGTCAGAAATTAACTAGAAGTATGTTATAATAATACAAAATTATCTACAGTTAAGGTGTCTAATCGTTCTCTTTTGCCGACAATATTATAAATGATTAGGAGCAGTAGGAAACAAGAAAAAGGGGCGCCAATACTATATTTCTCAATACAGCGGTATGATCGCATTTCCTTCCAATGTGCAACTCTGAGCGTAGCTAGGTGGAGAACCAGCTGTTCAATCAGCAGTTCCACACCTCTCTACA
This sequence comes from Xipholeptos notoides, assembly GCA_036873565.1. Taxonomy (NCBI): domain Eukaryota; kingdom Metazoa; phylum Mollusca; class Cephalopoda; family Idiosepiidae; genus Xipholeptos; species Xipholeptos notoides. The sequence goes on from JAYKTE010916215.1 coordinate 15,376, forward strand.
CTGTTAATGAATCCAAAGAAACGGCAAGAGCTAGTACGGTAGAGTTTGGCTTTGGCACCAAGATTCAACAGTGTCGCCGAAGGAATAGCTTGAAAAGACAAACACGATTTTATTACATTCATAATACTATTTCATTTTAACGTTGAAATAATCCTTCGAAAACTTGTAGATTAGTTAGTACCTTATTTCTGGAAACGCCGATCACCGCTTTTGTAGTATTATACAAAATTTATCCTCTTTAACGAAAAGATTTTCAAGCAATGAGCTGTTCCAGTTCCAGACTTATTTGGGAGAGATTCTATGGATTAATACTTTTAAAACTCAACTTTTTAATAAATTAATTGTTTATATTTCCAAAATATTCCGGTTTTAGTTCATTGAAAAAATATATATTAAAAAATAAATTCCTTATTTTATTGCTTGATCATTTTTCTTTTGTTTCAGTTTCATTATTCAATGTGTTTAAAATTTATTTGTCAAAGCAAATATATTGTGTCTAACCATTTGTGTGAACTGTTGTCCAAAACGTGGTGAAACAACAATTATAAAGATGTGGACAACAGTCCGCAATAATTGATACACAGTTTTGAAAAATCATCTTACAGGATTCCAAATAATAGACAAATATAATGAGTTGAAAATATTTATGTTACAGAAAACCAATTTATCTATAACACTACAAAACCGGTGATAGGCAAAAAGAGCGTTTCCGGAAATTGTCTAGTTATAAGGCACTAGGACACAAGTTTGCCAAATCCTTTGTTGCTCTTGAAATAATTTAAAGAAACATTTAAACTAAATTGTTAAACAAAAGTAGAAACAAAAATTAAGACAACGCTAGGCTTACGTGCAAGTTAGATAACTCTGCTTAAGATTATCTCGAATTATCAAATTCAAGGGAATTAAATCAAAAGATCAAGGGGAATAATCTTACTAAATAATATTGAGTTGTTTCCCTTGATATATCTATTATCCATCATAGTTAAGATAAGAAAGAAATGGAAGAAAAGACTAAAATAAAAGCAAAATAAACCCTAAGAAAGAGTTTGAGTTTGTTTGTGTTTTACGGCATATCAACCATTTTAGGTCATTTAATGCCTAGAACAATCATTTT
>JAYKTE010916326.1:0-16489 GCA_036873565.1 Xipholeptos notoides
GTAAAATTTATATATAATTAAGAAATAAAAGGGGGAATGAAAACGATGACCGGTTTCGCCCAGAGGCTTTTCAAATCATCTCTCTGGGGGCGTGTAAATAATTAGCGAATGGGAATAAAATAATATATAAAAAAAAAATGTATGTATATATATATATGTTCATTTATCTATCTGATCAATTATCTATCTATATATACATATATATATATATATATATATATAGATAGATAGATAGATAGATAAATAGATGTCATGATAGAAAACATATAGACAATTTTACATATGCGCTTCTCACATAAGTATGACTGGATGGAATGTCCCTTCTGTTTAAATAGATGAAAGTCATTTGCTATATTAGATTCAACTCTATGGTGTGGAATCCAAGAATGAAAGAAAATAGAAATCATGGACCTTTGAGATGACCATCGCTTTCATAGATAACTTTCCCTGAAACAGAAAAAAAATGAAAGGAAAAAATGGAAAGGAAGGGGAAAAACCATTAATATGAGTGTTGGCCATTTTTATGAGCTTGCATATCATGCAGGTGATTTTGCTTTGGCCCCAACTTAAATGCACGTGCAACGCATTTTCATAAGAACTCAGGGGTTTACCAATTCAGAAGATTTACTTGTTTCTTCAATAAACTCATATTTTATTTGCACCTGTGGTAGACATTCACAAGATGTAATCATATTAAGTTCATTATACCACCGCATTTGGACAGGATTTTTATATGCCACAAGTGTGCATATACATCTACAATTGTAGTAATATTAATTTACCCAGTTGTACATAGATTCTTGTTGAATGTATTTACATGATCATGTAGCCAAAGTAGAAATGAAAGTGAATTTATTCATTTACATATATATGCTAAAAGTATTTTTTTCTGAAAAATCAGAATTGAACTTATAGCAATCTTTTGTTTTTCAGAATCCTTGAAATGAGGTTTGATAATTTGTATATTTATCATGTAGTCTATAGTCCTTATCTTTCTGCTTGTTGAATCTATATCAAAATCCTTGAGGTGAAGCTTGATAATTTGTATATTTATTATTCAGACTATAGTCTCCATTTTTATATTTGTAGAATTTACATCAGAATCCTTGAGGTAAGGTTTGATAATTTGTATATTTATTATCCAGACTATAGTCCTCATGTTTATATTTTTTAAATTTATTTAGAAATTATATTTTTGAAATACAAAAAAACAATTTCCAAGTGAATTTAACAAATATAAAGATGAATATAAAATTTAAAATTATTCCATCCAAATCCTTATAATTATTGCTACCATACACTGAAATATAATACATCTCTCTATTCTTCTCAATGAAGTGGCAACCATTTAAAGAACTATCTATTATCCAATGAAAGAAAAGTCAAAAACAGCAGATTTGTTTAAATTTGGGACTGGGCTTTTTTTATTTTTAAAATGAACTATTCTCTAGTGTTTGACAAAAAAAAAAAGAATTTTAAAACAAGGAAATTTGCATGTAAATTACAAGTATTGACAATTTTTGGCAAACATTCAAGTAGAAATCTCATATTTTACTGCAAGCAGACTTTGGGCGTCTGACAGGTTCAAGTATTTGTGCTTAAAACTTGACAAGTCAAATCAATCACACTTATTGAATATATTTTGTGAATAATTGAAAGAAGTAATAGATAGACAGGTGTTTTTGCAAAATGAAAACATAAGTATGAAGAAGAAACAGTTGAAAGATAAAAAAAAAGGAAGAAAAGAGTGAGTAATGATAAGAATAAAGTGTGAAGAAAAAAGAAGAAAAAAAAAAGAGAGAGAAAAAGAAAAAAGAGTGAAATAAATAAAGCAGTTTTAAAAAGTAAAAAAGAAAAAACCCCTGAAAACTACAAAATAGAAAAAAGGCAACATCGTTGAAGGAGATCAATAAAGATGAAAGAGATGATCAATTGTTTTGCTTTATGGCATGTCAACCTTTGAAGATGAAAGAAAGACAAAAGTACAGGTGATTTAAATTGAAAATTTAGGATGAGAAAAGTTATTAAGGAAAGAAGAAAAGAGAAAATACAAGGTACAAGTGAAGGAAATTAATAGCGGTAAGAAAGAAGGGAAGACAGTAAAGAGTACAAGTGATATAAATTGAAAATTTAGAAAGGGAGAAGTTATTAAATCTAGAAAGGAAAGAACAAAAGAGACAAAAGAAGGTAGAAGTGAAGGAAAACGATTAGAGGAAAAGAAGAAAGAAAGAAAAAAGATTATGATTGGAAAAGAAAAATCATTAAATTATTAAAATGTAAACTTAAAAGAAATGAGAAATATTCAAAAGATAGAATAATTCTAAAAATTACTAAGAAAGAGTATTAATTCTAAAGGAAATTTGTGGGAAAAGCTATAGATTTAAAAAGAAATATAGGTTCAATTCAACCCTTATTAGATCAACAAAACAGCAAAAACATGTACAGCTCTGACCAAAGGTTTTGCAACACTGTGAAAGTGTTTAGTTTCAAATATTTTTGAAGCTGCTCCAACAAGAATTGAACTTGAAACTCTCTGACAATAATCTTGGACTTCTACTAGATCTACTGCTCTGGTCAAAAGTTTTGCAATAATATGTAAATGTTTAAAGTTTCAAATATTTTTCAAGCTGCTCCAACAAGAATTTGACTTAAAGCTGTCCTCCAAAGATCTTAAAATTTTATTAGATCTAATCATTTAAAAATACTAATTAGGTCTATGATAAAGTGAATAAAACTTCTTAAAAATAGCGGAAGGCCCATAAAGTATTGAATTTAACATATGTCATTATGTATTTATTTCTAACTTAGAAATAGTTTAAATTATTATTTTAAAATGCTAAAGCAAAAATAGTTATGGTTTTTTTAATGATAATATGGATTTTTGTATGTTGTTGCAAAAATTTTGGCCAGACCTGTAGATTCTTAGAGTATGAAAAATTGCTGTGATTCAAATACAAATGAAAATCATTATTTTTAATTCTATAGTGCAAATAACATTAATGATTAAAAAAAAGTAATTATTCAGAAAGTAAATGAATATAACTTGCTTTTTGTCTAGACAAGTATATTACGTGCTTTTGAGAAATTCTTTGATTTTTGGAAGCAAATCAACAGATGTCAGTAACGGGTAAACATTTATAAGAAAAGAAAAGAAAAGAAAAGAAAAGAAAAGAAAAGAAAAGAAAAGAGAAAAGAAAATGATTTAATCAAATGAAATAAAATCAGGAAAATCTTGATAGAAAAAAAAGAAAATCGTCAAATAAAAACACCAAACAGAAAAACATAACAAAACAAAACAAAAAAATTCCCTGAAGATTTTGTTTTTTATTTCATTTTAATCGATTAAGTAGTCAATAAAATAAGGTGCTTGTAATAAGAGGGCTTTTAGCTTGCGGATGATACAAGTTGAATTATTGATGCAGAAATAATGCTTGTATTTATGTTCTTATTTACATTAAACACTTATGCTTAGACTAATACCCTTGGGAAAGGTTTGAATTCTTACATTCCCCCCAGCTATGGATTAAATAGTGCATTGTGTTATTCAAAAAACTATATATGGACAAAACAGGTTTTATAAAAAATTACTGTTCTAGGTATTAAATGACTTAAAAAGTTTGATATACCATAAAACAAACAAACAAACAATGCATTAATATACATATATACCCACATATATACACCACTGGCCATGATAATTAGGCCAAGGTAGTGTTTTAAAAAAGTGATATATTTAATATTATTTCTTAGTATTTATTGCCAAGTGAATAACTGTAAATAAAAATAGAAAAACAAACAAACAGAACCCTCTTAAAAACTATTAATTAATAATAATTAATTAGATTTTTCCACGCTTAGTTTTTTTAAATAACACAATATACACTATTTAACCGATAGCTGGAGGAAATGAGGGGATTCATACCTTTCCCAAGAGTATTAGTCCAAATATGAATGCAAACAGAATGACTGGGATTCGAACTTGCGTACTTTGATTCCAAAGTCTAGCTGCCTTTATTTTTCCTGGATCAAAGTTTTAGAAACTTAACACTTTATTAATTTTCTAAAGAGTTTCAGAAATCTATTTTCCCAACCTCACTCAGTAGTATGTAAAATTTCCTGATATAACTTATTAACATGCTGGCTTGAGAAACCTCAGTCTTCTTTTGGGAAATCTTTGTACATTAATATACCTACTGGTAATCTGGAATGAAGGGATATAGAAATTGGGAACTAATATTAAATTCCTCAAAAAAAAAGAGTGTTAAAAATTTCTATTCTCTACCTCACATTAAATTACCCGTTACATATTGTCATTCTGGCTTAACAAACCAGGGGCAAAATTCAGCAAATTTTTGACATCACCAACCCAACAAAAGTTGCAGCGGACACCTTCCCTCATAATGATGCACAAAAATATGCACATATATGCACAAACATGTATGCATATATACAAAAATAGAGAGAATGTGGGATAGAGATGGAGAAAGAGAGAGATTTACATACTCTCATACACACAATAATAGATATTAAAAGTAAATAAACAATTTCAATTCTACAGTCCCCATTCCTCATCCAGCAAGTCCCAATAACCATATTTAATCTGTACCTTTACTTCTTGCCAATGCAGAAAATATGTGGTGTTCCCACAGTTTGCCCTGAAGTGCCATTTTTTTTTCAAGCATGAGAAATATATTCTTTTTTTTTTCCTTGCATCATTAATTTTTTTTCTGGGTCAATAACATAATGATCATTGATATTTTCACAAGTGCTCTGTTATCTTCAGCAAGACTTTCACTCGAGAATTTTAGCAGATTCTAGCAAGAGACAAATTTTGTTTGTTCAGACAAGACATAATTTTATGAAAAATTATTTTTAAAAGTTTTATTTTCTTATCCATCTGTTTTTCTAATAATGTCTCTATTAGTCTATTCCTCACTTCTTAGCTATTTGTCAATTCTAGTTGTCTATTTGTCTCATTATATCAGCCTAGATATTTTTCTAAGTGACCATCAGTCTATCTTATATGATCAGTCGATTTAAAGATCTTTCTATTTTTTCTACCTGTTTTATTATCCCTCTGTCTATCTAGTAATATCTCAATCAGTCTATCTCTCACTAATTAGCTATTTGTCAGTTCTAGCTGGCCATTTGTCTCTTCAGCCTGGATATTTTTCTATACGACCATCAGTCTCTTCAACATTTATCAGTCTACTAATTATACAACATCTAGAAAGCAAGTGAGGTTTAAAGGTTTTACAATATTTATATACATTCAAAACAGTGCCAAAACAACAGCAGTTTAATCTAAGTAAGGTAATCCATACCTTTGTTAGTACGATAGCATTTACCATTAAGTACAACCAGTGCCATGCTTAGCAACATTGCTGCCCCTCATATATTTCACATTGCAGACACTTTCCCACAAGATGCAACTTGTACCCCTAACATACTAAGATTATATATATCTATATATATAGATAGATAGAGAGACATATGAATTGAGAGATTGATAGATAGACTGATAGATATATATATCTACAAGTATGATAAAAACATTTCAGTTAATCCTTTTAATTATTTTGTTAATTTTTTTCATTACAATAAATCTACATAGCCTAGGAGTCTTGAGGGCCCTACAGAAATTGTGCCCACCCACAATTGCAGGGTCGGCATGGCCTTGATTACAATGAAGATTATTTTTGTGCAAAAGATAAAAAACAATAAATTAGTTCAAGAAAATTTACCTGAGTCTATCTCAAACAGATAGGTCAAAACTATGGATTCTAATTTTTTATTGCGTATTTTGAAAGAAGTGACAAACAGCATTATTATATTGGTATGTGTGCCCATAGATGAAGTGATAGTGGACATACAAAGCAGGATGTATTATAAAGTATGTATAACAAAAATATATGTACATGTTTAAAAACCATATATCAATAAAACAAAAGATGTGACCAATGATTTTGAAGGGTTAATGTGAAAGGACTCTAATCCAATTTTGTCCAGAAAAATTGCAAAGATTTTGCATAGCATGGGTGTTTTTCTTCTGATTAGTTGTCAGGTTGGGCTTCACAAAAATGTGTTCCATAATGCAACATGACTGGATCCTTCATCTAGTGGCCTCTTTGTCCTGTAAGGCAGACGACAGCAAGCAAAGCAAATAGAAGAAGGAAACAACTCAAGACTTTCACCCAGTGGCTTCATCCTATAAGAAGGCAGACAACAGTAAGCAAAGTCAATGGAAGAAGACCATCATACAGTGGCTTTGTCCTATTAGAAGGAAGACAACAGCAAGCAAAGCAAACGGAAGCAGTTAACAACTCCCAGACCTTTTCTTTTTAAAACTTCTTTACATTTCAACATTCTAACTAAACTACCTTAACTAATAAACTAGTTTTAATATATCCACCAACTATGGGTGGGGAAAGAAGAGAGAAAGATTTGCAGAGGTGCATTTTATTGTCTCTCATGAGATCTTGTTCAGTGCTGAAATTGCCAACTTATATCCTGGGGACCCCTGCAATATACAATAAGGGAATATGCTCTTAATGTCATAATTATTACTTCAACCAGACTGGTAATATTTTATATCAAGTGGTTTTCAGAAGGAAAAAAAAAATTATCATACTTATTTGTGAGTAATAAAAATACAAATTTCAACCATTCTCATCTTCGGTAAAATGACCTTATGAATTATGCCTTAAAACCTGAGATTTTATAAAAGATAAACACCAAATCATTAACAGAGCTTTATTCAGCTGGTGTACAATAATTAAAATGATATTGAATCATAAAAGTATAATCATATGATATCTATATATTGGTATTCTAGTGCATGCATCTGTCACAATAGTAATAATTAGATGGAAACAAATTACCTCCCTTTAGTCGCTCTTAATTATGGAGGGAGTTATCAGTAAAACACTTTCTCTGGTGGATCTTTAAATTCCCTCTGTAATCATGTGAGGTGGCCCTAACTTTATTTGCTTCTATCCTCATCCTTACTGTCATCAACAGTAGGTTTTGTGATATTCTATCAACAGAACACCTCTTCCAGTGGATCTTTACAGTGTTATTTTACACAGGTCTAGCTAGTAATAATGAATATGTAAATCATCTGAAATCTCATTAAAAACAGTGCAAACATGGAGGTCTCTGTTCAGGGAGAAGTGCTGTTTCTTGCTTAATGTGCAAAATAATTTTGTCAGTTTCCTATTCCGGTCTCCAGAGACTAATGGTAATTCATAAGCATCTCTTGGTCATAAACAATCAGCTGGTCAATTAAATGTTCTGGTCAATTAGGTGAGGAAATAGTCCTTATTATGTTGGCTGAGCTGAAGGATTGTAATCATGGGGATATAAGATAGTGATGACCAGCTTTATTAAATATAAATTGTCATATGGGTATGTGAACGAAAATTTATATTTGATAGCTGGTCATCACTATCCTATAGCAAATGAAAAGCTGAATTATAATTTGTCCAGATTTATGACAAAGTTAGCCAAAATTTTAGCATCCAATTTGTGGATTAATATCAACTATTTTTTAAAGTTATTTTTTAAAAGTTGAAGAGCTACAAAGACAGAATTGGTACCATAAACGTTTAACAGGTGCTGGTGGCTACTGATTGGCTCAATTTTTACTGCATGAAGGATTTTAATGACACGTCTCTGCTTCTGATGCATGTCCATTACAAGGTTTGCTTTCTTAGAGTCTCATACTATCAACATCTGCAACAAAGAGATGGAACTTTCAGATCATGAATGCATAAGTTCAGTCATCATAACAATGCAATTTGCAATTCTCTCTGATCCATTCGGGTGGAAAAAATAGGAGGCATTTCTTTTGGAATGACACTCATAATCATTTTATTCTGTGATACACATAGACTAGTGAGCCCAGAACCAAGAGATATCACTCTCCATCTTGGGGAAAAAATTTAAGACCCTGTTGTTCATTCAAAGCTCTTTATATTCTCTCTTAGCTTGATATAGTAATTCTACTAATAAAAGAAATAATATTACAATCAAAATATTCTTCAAGTATTTCTAATGGTAGCTCTTGTAGAGATATTGCAGAATGGCAAAACTCTGCATTTTAATTTTATATTATCTATATATATGTGAGCATTAATTTTGGAATAACCCTTGTTTTAGTAAAAAATAAGCAGGGAAGTCTAAGTTTAAAGTCATACACTTATCTTACTTTTGAATATCATTCTATCAATCTCCCTTACTTCATCACTGGATATCATTTATCATCATCTATCACTTCAAATAGAAAATTTCATATCATATTATATTTTTATCATATCTTGTACTATCAATATCATACAAGACGTTGAAGATAAACTTAATGGCTCATAATTTTTCATTGCCTTCATCTTACAGTCATTTCATGAATGACAGATTTAGGATTTCAAAATATACATTTTTGGTTGATAGATGGATGATATGAATATATAAAACTGTTTTTTAATTGATTGGTTTGTTTTACAGAAAATCAACCCTTTATAGGTCATTTAATACCAAAATGATTGTTGTTGTAGTATGATGGGTGTAAGTTAAATGTTACTTTATGATTCAGAGGAAACTTTTGACTATATCTTGTATAGTTTTGTTTCTTATGGAATTTGGGTCAACCTTGTTGAAAATCTCCCTTAGATTCTTTTCTTGATAATGTTTTAGTCGGATATGTCCACAGTCTATGCAGTTTATCAGTATATGATGCACTGAGTAAGGTTCTTGGCATGGTATGCATATTGGTACTCCTTTTCCTTCCAGTAAGTACGTGTGAGTGATATAGGTGTGTCTTATTCGGAGTTTAGCCTTTACTACTTTTTCTCTTCTTAACATCCTTTAATTGGCTTCTTTTTTCTGAGGATTTGTTTCACTTTGTGTAGATTATTGTCATTACATGTATGGAACTGGGAGATCCTAAGTATAGACTTCACTTTACTTTTAATTCTTTCAACACAGCATACCTATTTTAGGGTTTGTAGTAACACTAGATCTCATTGTTAATCTCTTTGTCAATGAACTGATACAACTAAATATTTAATTTAAAATTGATACAAATATCGGACTAAAAAATCTAAAACTTAAATAATTAAAATTAAAACAAATTATGTCAACACAAACTTGATTTCAATTTCAATTATTTCTTAGAAATATTCCTAAAAGCAACAAATTTATTTTCCAAGCCTTAAACACTCTTTCAAATATTTCTTTTCACTAATAACTTTAAACTATTTACCCAAAATTGTCAAACATGAACATCAGTGAAAAGTTTAATTAGTCAAAACAATTCCTGTTTAAATTTTTAAAGCTGATCTCAATATTTTAAAACATAAATTCTCAGCCTATTTCACTTAACTGGCGATATCATAATATTGTTATATATTTTATTTATTCCAAATCATGAAATACAGTATTTCAGTCTTTAAGTGCCAGGATTCAAAAGAAATGTTCACTCTTCCCCAATGCATGTTGCTAAACTGGTCTCAATAACCCATGGTATTTTATCAGAAAAAATTACCCTATTGGTTAGTATTTTCTCATTTTTTAAATATAAGTTCATGGATTTATATAATTATATGGACCGTTTATACAATACAGTTTATTAAACTGATGTTACCTGTAAAGGAAAGTGGAATTGCCCAAGTGCATAATTAACTATTATTTTAAGATTGTCCATTAGAGGTGAAAAACGAGGTAATTTTCCCTAGCTAAATTTTGATTGCATAATAAGTATAGTCAAGAAAAATTTGGAGAAAAAAAAACATGGATGGCAATTTTATTGTTACGTTACATTTCAAAAGTTTGTCTCTAAAAATAAAAAAAAATTTAGGGGTGCAATGAAAATTAGGTTATCATTTTTGATATAGGTATTAATTTCTTAATATTTCTTAATATCATTTATTCATGTAAAATTTTATTTTATAGCATTTGTTTGAGCATTGAGTTCAAAGACAATGTCTGCTTATTTGTTTATCATATTTTTAGGCTTTTTTTGTTTAAATTAAAAAAAATAATGCCATAGGAAATAGGTTATATTATTGATGCAACATCGTAGATGGAAAGTTGTTTTGAATTTTGGTTATATCTTGATTCATCAAAAACTTTTATTGTGTTTGTTTATTCATTATATTTTATATTAAATTCATTGATTGTAATCAGCTATGTAAGGACATAATTTCAACTGCAATCTCCAAAGCCTATTTTAAGCAAACCCAAAAATCTAACAAAATACATTACAAAAGAAAAAAAACAATTTTATCAAAATAATATAAAAGTGTAGAAAATCTGATATTTAAAACAATTTTTTTTCCCAAATTTATTAGTTTTTAATAATAAAAATAATTGATAAAACCATAGAATCCAATATAAAAAATGACTCTGAAACTTCAGCTGTTATATGCTTCCATCTATATGTATATTAGGCTGTTATTATACTACCATGAGAAATAGGCACACACATATATATATATATATTCTTATGTTGGCCAGAAGACTGTTAAATTTATATGAAATATACGAGAATAAAAATTCTTGTATATCAATAAGAAAAATAGAATTAAAGTGTAAAAAAAACTAAGTCTGAGAATCTATAAAAAAAAAAAGGTTATTCAAGTGTAAAACAAAGAAATTGACAAATTGAATTATAGAATACAAAATAAGAAAAACAAAATGTATCATAAATGTGTAAATTATTAAAGATACTGGAAGGAGAAAAGAAATAAATATCTCAGTTGTTGTGTAAAATTATTCCCTCAGCACAAATGGGCCAGTCGAACTTGTTATTATTTGCCCCACACCACCTTCTTCTTTTTTCCCAACATTTTTAAATGTATTTCTTTTTTTTTTAATCATGTAAAAACATCTAGGAGTGGAGCCTTAATTCTATTTGTTAATTTTGTTGGTATTTCTCTTCATATATTTTTTAGTTCTTTTGAATTTTTTTTAGTTTCTTATTATTTATCAAAGTTTGTTATTTTATTAATATTTTATTATTGTTTTAAGAATCTTTCTTTATATATATAATTAGAAATTTATTTTTTTTACATTGAAATACTTACATATATTTGTTTTATCTTTTCTTTCCCACTTTTGCAATCCCATTATTTATGACTTACTGTTTTTTCCTAACTGAATGATTATATTATATTATTTATTTTTATTCATTTATTTTTTTCCTTTTCAAAAATTCAGAACAGGTTTTTTTTAGTTTACAGAATTTTTATATTAACTTTTTGATTTTTTAAAAACTTTTTTTCAACCGAGGGAATTCATCTTATTCAGTAATTAGTTTTGTTTGTTTTCATTTATAGTCAATTATCATTTTATAGTTTTTTATAATAATATTTTACTTTATGATTTAATTTTTTTTTCAATATTACTTGATTTTTTTTTTTTTTCATAATACGCAGTTTATATTTCTTTCTATATTAAAACTAATTAACTTAGTATCAAAATGCATATGTGTCTTGGTATTAAAAAAAACTGGTTCTTTTTATGAAGCATCTTGATATGAAAAAAATATGCGAAGAAAATAAAATTCCATCAACAAATTTTCTCTAGAAAGATTGTTCTTGGTATTAAATAAGCTAAAAGGCTGATATGTCATGAAACAAATTAAATATGCAAATTAAAAAAAGAAACAGAGCATCCATGTAACCAAATGATTTTTCTCAGTATTAAATGACCAAAAAGGTTTAAATGCTTTTAAATAACTGAACAGACTAACAAAGAAACAGACCATCCATGTAACAAAATGATTGTTCTCATCATTAAATGATCAAAAAGATTGATACAAACAAAGAAATAGACCATTCATGTAACTAAAAGATTATTCTCATCATTAAATGACAAAAAAAGCTACTTATGTCATTAAACAACTAAATAAACAAGCAAACAAACAGACCATCTATGTAACCAAATGATTATTTTTGGTTTTAACCACTTGCAATCGGGTGACATATACATCTAAACTTTTGCCAAAAGATGGATGAAGTATATGTATGCATTTTTAGTCTTGCCAAAAAGACGGATGTCATTTATATATGCATCTGGAAGAACCGCGCGATAAAAAGAATGTTGTATGCAAGTAGTTAAGCAACCAAAAAAGGTTGATATGCCATCAAACAAACTAAAGAAACAAACAAATAAACTTTCCAAGTAACGTAGTTTCCTCTAAATTCATTTAGCCCTACAATATTTCAACAAGACAAGATTCTTACTACAACCTTCTCTTCTATTAAGAATATTTTGAAAAAAATCATATTTATTTCCCAATCTTTAATTTATCTAATGCTAAAATGTAGTCACTATTAAATAATCTGTTATCAAGGTTGATAAGCCATAAAACAAATCAAATGAAACTTTTAACTGCCCTCCTAATTTTTTAAATTTTTATCTAAAAAATGACATAATTTATAATCTGATCTATGGTTTTATTTTTTCAAATTTATGAAGGCTTTTTTTACTTAGACAATAGATTCACAGAATGATTGTAAGTATTTTTTATAGGGAGTTAACTAGTTGGGTTTTTTTTTCTGTTTTTAGAATTTATTTATATATATTTTTTTATTTGAGCTGAAAGTTCAATAATACAAAAAAGCCAATAAGGAAAATTTCAAAAACCAAATCAAAACAAAGCCGAAAAGTTGGAAATCTTGATCGTTTTTGTTCAGAATGAGAATAAGATATGAATTTAGAATTCCCCAAAGATGAATATCATAATACATCAAAGATGCGGAAATAAAATATTATAGAGAAAATGAATGTATGGATGTGGCATGGCAAGGTGCTCATGAGTGGAAAAAAATTTTTTTAGAACTTAATCACCAAATGAAAAAAAAAAAAATAAATAAGGGGATGAATAAATGCAGGAATCAATGAAAATAGAAATAGATAAACAAGTAGATTAAATTGTATGAAATCAAAATAGTGAAAAGAATAGGCTCAATAACATGTAAATAGGGTAAGTTTAAGTAATCAAGAGGAATTTGAGGAGAGAGAAATTAAGCAAGAAAAAGTGATCTATGAAAAATTATATATATATATATATATATATATATAGAGAGAGAGAGAGAGGTAGATAGATAGATTGATTGATAGAGCAAAAGAGAGAATGAGTGAAAGAGAAGATGAGGAAAAGAGTGAGATAAATAAAGTTAAACAAGGATGAGAAGAAAAGGTGAATGAAAGCAAATTGATAAAGAAAGAATTCAAGCAAGAAAAACAAGGATGTGTGAAGAAAAAGAAAGAAAGAAGGAAAGAAAAGATATTATTAAAGAGAAAGAAGGATAGAAAGAAAGAAAGAAAAGAGATGTATCAAAATAGAAAGAAAGATAGGAAAAAAAAAGAAAGATGTGTATTAAAAGGAAAGAAAGAATAAAAGAAATGAGTGTATTATAGAGAAATAAATAAAATAAAGTATGTGTTTAAAAGAATGAAAGAAGGAAAGGAGATTTTTAATAAAAATAAAGAAAGATGTGTATTAAAGAGAAAGAAAGATGTGCATTAGAAAGTAAGAAAGAATGAAAAAAAGAAAAAAAAAGAAAGAAAGGAGATGCGTATAAAGACATACTAATAAACAAATTATGACTGCTGTATCATTTTAGTTCCATACCAATTTGATTTCAATTCTACATTTCAGAACTCTGAAACAAAATATCAAATCTGTACAGAAATATTATAGAAATGTATTTAATTCGTTATCTCACAAATTAAAAATAAAAAACTTTTGCTAGAGTTAATTTAGAATAATTAGACAATCTTAATGTCATACATAGATGAATAATGAGCATTATAGACTATTAGAAGCTTCTGGTTTTTTAGACATTTGCCTTTACTGAATAAATGCTGGCTGGGAAACAAAGCGTTTTCACCAAGATTCATTTTGAATAAAATAATGATTTCCAAAATTTCCCACTGGCCAGAAAAAGCAGATTAAATATAAACAATAGTTATTAAACCTATTAAAAAAAGATCACTTATCTATAAAATACTAATAGAAAACCTTGCTTTATATAAGTGACAAAAATTGCAGCTGATATTTTACTTTCGTAAAATATAAATATAAAAGAATATACAAGTATCAAGTAGATGTTTTCTTTTTAATGTGAGGTATAGATCTAAGTATTGTCAAAAGTGATAAAGATTGCACTGTTATATTTTTTATGCAGCTGGATGTTGAAAGATTAGTTGCTATATGTTACTATACAAAAATAGTGATTTGTTTTTTAGTAAGATATCTGTCCAACAGAAGGAATAAGTTGAAATAGAAGAAGAGAGAGAATGTTAATCAATAGAAAGATTTCATAAATAAAGATTTGTATAAGTTCTTTATTAAGTATAAAGGTCCGGATATAATCCTACTATAAGTCTCAAATCCATGAATATTGTGGGGAGGTTCACTTGGGGCAGTAAATAGGTAGCCGGACTTTGAAATCATTATACGCGAGTTCGAATCCTAGTCAGTATGTTTACATTTACATTTGGACGTATACCCTTGGGAAAGGTATGAAACCTCACATTCCTTTGACCTATGGATTAAATAGTGCATACTACGTTATGTAATACAGTCACAGATGCTCGAAATGTCGTCTGTACATTTCATAGCAGCATCTTTACCTAAAAATCCAAGCTTGAGAGATGTTTTGAAAAATAACCTGGAGGAATGTCATTAAAATACTAAAATTCACAACCTCAAATTTCCTATTTTTCTAACAACCACTCTGTAATTCAGAGTTCATTGGATCAAATTGGTTACTATTTTCAACACCATTGAAATTCCTTTTAGAATTCTTGGATATTTTCATTTTTTGGGAAAGATATGAGTCTCCATTTCTCTCCAGCTATGGATTAAATAGTGACTCCCTTAACTGGGATATACAAGTGGCTGGGGACTGCTTGTGAATTTCAAATTCCCATGAGGCTTATCCTTGAATTTGTGTGTGTTCAGAGGTTAGGCCAGCTAAAACTCCCAACAAGTCAGTAAGGTGCACACACACACATACACACACACATACACACACACACGCACGCACACACAAATAAATAAGGAAACAAATATTTTTTTTTTGATAAAGATTTTAAAGAATAAAAGAAATTTTTTGCAATGCATATTTTAGCTTTTTAAACATTACATTTTTCATGGCCCACTGGTCAATCGTTCACCTTTATAGCTTAATTTCTTTGGAATGTTGTCATTCCTTATCATTATCAGTATTACATTCACAATGTTCAAGCCTATGAACCCTTTTGCCTTCTTCAGGTGATTGAACAATGTACAAATCATGAAGCCTCATCTCAAGCATTTCAAAAAAACCATAAAATAAAAACGTTTTATAATTTTCATTTAGTTAACTAAAAACCATTGTATTTATTTAGCCCTATGGATGAGAATAAAGAAACTAAACAGTATTAGTTGTCAATTTTCATCCCAAATACTCAGACAAAAATTCAAATATAAGCTTATATATAAATGGAACTTTGTCTGTCTGCCTGTCTGTCTGACCGTGTGTGAGTTTGTTCTCAATGGATTCCAAATGACAATTTTCTTTAAAAATTCACACCGTTGTACTTTATGAGCCTGGAAGAATTCTTAGATAGGTATTACTTCGAAATACCCAGTATCAAAAATCGATAATAAAAAAATCAGCTTCTAAAAAGGAATAGTCCAATTTAAACAAAATTTTATACATTCCTACAGTCTATGTACCA
This sequence comes from Xipholeptos notoides, assembly GCA_036873565.1. Classification (NCBI taxonomy): domain Eukaryota; kingdom Metazoa; phylum Mollusca; class Cephalopoda; family Idiosepiidae; genus Xipholeptos; species Xipholeptos notoides. The sequence goes on from JAYKTE010916326.1 coordinate 15,733, forward strand.
TTGAAAGAATTGTTAAAAAAATTCATAACAGACCCCTAAACTAATATGCTAATTTTTGATCTAGAGACTTGAAATTTGCTCTATGGGATATTTGGTCTTGTAGACCAAATTTGAATTGCTTTTTAGTTGTAAAAATAGTTGCAAAGGGGTCAAACACAACCCCTGAGCAAGGCTGGGTACTATTGCTAGTATATAATAACTTAACTTCATTGTGTGGCTACTATTCATCACATCAATAGCAGTAGAGATAACTTTTGGTCTTCACTATCTGGCCACTCCAACCAAATGACAACAGAGCTTTTTCACAGGTGAACAAAACAATGATAAAAGAGATTTTTATCATACAAAAATATGACCACACACACTAAAAAAAAAACAATTGTTTTCTTGTGATGAATAATACAGTCATAACATTTGAATATCACTTAGTTTTGATAAAAAGAAACTACATTTTCAGTCAATGACAAGCAATTACTCTTACGATGTACATTTTTTACACCGTTTTTACACAAAATCTATTTACCGAGTTTTCCTAGCATGGTTATGATATGAAAGCCAAAGCAAATGAACATGTTGGATAGTCTTTACTTTAAAACTAATGAACAATGTAAGTTTTTAGATATAAACAATCAATAAGGAAATGGCTAGTTGTTTAGTGAGGACTTTAACAGTAATCTATGTATCTATATATATGTTTGTGTATATATAAATACATATGTAGTTGTGTATATATATATATATATACATACATACATAC
>JAYKTE010916437.1:0-16476 GCA_036873565.1 Xipholeptos notoides
GTGTGTGTGTGTGTGTGTGTGTGTGTGTGTGTGTGTGTGTGTGTGCAGTCAGTCTCTAGCAAATTACTCTGCTAATTTGGGGTCTGAAAACTTAAAATTTCATATATAGGGTATTCAGACCTGGAGAAAGTTTTCTAACCTGTTTTTAGACAAAACTTTAGCTGCTAAGAGGTCAAACTTACTGTTATGGTCTCTACCAGACTACTCTACCAGTTTCGGGTCTAAAGACTTGAAATTTGATATATGGGTTATTTGGACATAGGAAAAACTTTCTAATAGGGTTTAAGCCGGAAAAAAATATGGTAATGTATCAAAAACACAAATCTAAATTAACACAAAAGTGAGTATCAATATATTCAGACCATCGAAATTTACATATGTACGGCACTGATTTCCTAGTTGCAAGTCACCGGAACCCGAACAAAGCTGGAAAGTACTTATGGCACTTTGTACTAGGAACGTTAAACTAGAATCTCCTTCTGTGGTCATTTTGATATGTGTTTCTTGTGATTTCAATTTTTTTTTTCTAAGAAAACTGCCATAATATTTTGAAAGCCGAAAATTATTTCAGTTAACTGCGATTATTCTAATACCCAAATGACCAAAGCAGAACCCACTCAGCGGATGATATGGACGATCCATTTTTCAAGTTTGACTTCTTACCAGTTATTCTTACGACTCAAAACCAATTCGAATTTGTTACACAGGTCCAAATATCCAAAATATCAAATTTCAAGCATCTAGACCAAAATTAACAGAGTAGTTCTGTCTGGGAAAAAGTCATCTGTTGATTTTCAAAATAATTGGAACGGGCAAGATATGATAACAGAAAATAATGGTGAAGGCCCAGCTGATTTGATATGGAAATTAAGGGACTGGACCAAACGATCACTGGTCACAGCTTTCACTACAAAAACATGAATCTGGAAGTTTTTCAGACAGAATTGCGGAGATAAACTCGCTCTCAGTCCGTAAACAGTGGCCGACAGTGGAGATCGAGCCATCGAGTAGGGAGAAAGCCTTTACATATCACAGAAAAAGCAGCTGGACAATTACTGCTAGACCAGAGTAGATATAACTGAGTATCGATGACTTCTATTATTCAAAGACGAACAAGCGTTGATGAAGAAAAATAAATAATAATAAAAAATGATAAAAGATTCCTCTATGTTCTTTTTATCTTATGTGTTATTGTGATTTCTTTGCCGGTCGATCCTTTTTCGATTTTTCAACAACGTTGATTTTTGGGTCCTATATGGCATGGTTGCTTTATTTCAATTTTCTATGATAAAAAAAAGCATTTTAGGATAATTTTTACTTTGTCTCAGAAATGAACGGTGATTTATGCTTCACAGGAAATATGAACGGGACGTTTCGGCGTGGCCGATTCGGCATCGCCAATTCAACTAATTGACTAAAAAATAGATTTAGCTTAGAAAACATTAAAATTGTTACGTTTTCTTTGCAATTTTTAACTATATTTTAACAAAACTGTTTATAAAATATTAATACAAAATTAATTCAAATATTTTTAGAAAATATAATATTTAACGAGTTTTTTTTTAAAACAATTAGATTACTGAATTAATTTTAAAAATATGAATAAAATTTTGACTATAACGACGAAAAAGAACTAATTTGATGCTGAATAGTAACACCACGGAAACGTACCTCTTGAAATACAGAAACGCTATTTTTGTAGCTTCAGCCTTGCGTCTGCCTACGGATAGCCGATATAAAGAAAAACAAGTAAACAAGAATAGAATAGATGTTGACCTATTTCCTAAGAATACTAAGACGTGCATTTAGCCGACCAGTACGAGCCAACGGGAACGACGATATATATTTTTAAAAAAGTAACGAGCAACAATACAAGCTTCCTGACATTTTTGGCTTCAGGATTTAAAGTTGCAACTTTAGGTTTGACAGACGTACTGCTGACCTCTCGAATCACTCATGGTCAAAGATCATCGCTGAAAAACTATGGATAACTTTTACCAACCACATCCAGGCTGGGAGTGAACTTTATCCGGTTCGCCATCTTGCCTTGGATAAAATCTAAAAAAAAATTACAGGCAAACTAAACCAAACTAACTTGGGTTAGTTATAGTTAAGAGTTTGAGACAGACGTACGCCATGAAGGGTGTGTCCAGTAGAAGAATCGGAACAAAATTCATAGAAATGTGGATTTGACATTTTAGTGACAAGAGATTATCTCTGTAAAGATTTGAATCTTTAAAATAGGATTTAACCGCAATAACCACAAAAATAGCTTGTACTTAGCGTTGACATTGCTCTCTGTGGTTCAGGTTGTTTAGTTTGTTTGCTTGTGTTTTACAGCATATCAACCATTTAGGTCATTTAATGCCGAGAACAATCATTTTTGGTAAACGTTATTTTTTGTCCACGTTTAGTTTTTGAATAACACAATATGTACTATTTAACTAATCGCTTGAAGGAATGTAGGGATTCATACCTTCTCCAAGGGTTTTAATCCAAATATGAACGCAAACGGAACAACTGGGACTTGAACTCGCGTACTACAAAGTCTGACTGCCTATCCACTGGCCCAAGTCGGCTTCCCCTCGGGCTGTTTATCCACATATCAACTTTCTACGTCATTTAAACCAGAGAATAATCCTTTTAGATAAAAGCCTATGCTTTTATTTGAGTCGTAACCCCTACAGATGGACTCGTCCTTAAGTGACACCGCCTAGGTTCCGTTCTGCGCAGTCTCGGGTTAGTAGCTGTGGAGTGCATGTCATGATTGTGTGGACCGAGAGGAGGAGTCTCTGAGCTATCCTTTATTTATTGTACGATTTTCCTTTAATATATTTTACTAGCAAAGATACCCACGTTTGTGTCGGCAAGAAAAAGAGAATGAACCCTTACATTGTTTTTGGCAGTGTTATTTTGGGAGGTCAGAGTTAAGAGTTACAGTGCAATAAATTTATCTGTGTTATGGACCAATATTATGCTATATTTCATCAGGATTGGTTGAGATGGGGTAGTGGAGGGTGATCTGATTCAAATTCACAAAGAAGTTGGTTGGCATCATGGTGGCAGCCCCTGGGATGGTGGCGAACTCCAACTAAGTGTGCACCATCCTTAGGTAGGAGAGTTTATCGAGGGCCACACCAAATATCACCTTTACCTTTGACCTTGAAAATGGTGTGCAACGTCCCTAGGTTGGGGACCACTATCATCTCAGGTCCAGTTGTTTGGGCTGTAATATAATTGTACGCACAAACACACACTTCTACTTTTTAAATATAAATTATTGTAGCAACCTTTCCTTGACCGTAACATTTTGTCAACAGATTGTTAAGAAAAAAGATGAGTAGTTGAACGATCATCCCAGAGCTAAATAGAATAAAGGTATTCATACCCTCCCCAATAGCATTACCCTAAATCATGTTGATGTGATAGAGCAACTGAATTTTTAACTAGGCTATTATGGCTACCCAAGTCTGAGCACTGAACCACTGCACTACAAAGGACGTAGACGCGATTTAATGGGTCGGTAATTAAGACAGTATGAAAATGTAACTCCAACTTATTAGAAAAGATCAAAAGTAAGTTATGTCAAAGGAAGCTATCCTAACCCTTCAGGTCAGTTATAAATAACTTAATAAATCAAATACAAATCCCTCAAAAACAAAGCAATTGAAAAAAGGTATTTCTTGCTGAATGATTAAAATTTATATATATATTTCGTATATTTAGGCAGAATATCATTATTCAGACAATTTTCATTAAAAAGAATTTTAATTTTACTAAATTCTCTCTCTCGATATATGTGTGTGTGTGTGTGTGTGTATTTCTGCACGCAGAAAACACAGTAATATATATGTATATGTTTACAAACATATATACATTTCTATAGGCACACGCACACCCAGACACTTATATATGTTTAGACGTGTATATTTCCATTCACAGAAACTCATATTCATTTTTTTTTTAAATAGAACAATTAGAAATAGTTACGGATATATACTATAGTAGACTGACGTAATTGAACTTTTATGTTCATGAAGAATGTTATTGCAATTATAAAAATGTAGAGCTTTTATTGGTCCAATTAAAATTTAATAGAATTTCTATGCAGCTGGTTTGGTAATCATCAAGAAATGATTTCTTCAGAATGTTTACACTTGTCGTGTTACCTTGAGTTTGAGTTACTTCAAGTTTCAAGATTACAGATTTTTGTCGTTTTATTGTTTTGTACACAAGCTTTCTTAACTTGAATTTATTTTATAATTAACTTAGTTGTTAGATCTATTTCGATTGCTTTGAAATTTCTTGCCGTTTTTATTGTTATGGGAATATTTATTCGTTTGAAAAAATGTTTGGATGTTTTTCTCGACTTTATTGTTATTCATACACTTAGAACCATAGCCTGGTGTCGCCTGCGTTACACAGAAAAATTTAGGTATGACCAAATACATATATATATATAATTATTAATTATAATAATTAATTATTTCGTTATTCCAATGTTAATCCACAAATTGGGTTCTAAAATTTTGACTACCTTTGCCCCAAAATCTGACCAATTAAGAGTCTTTATTTACAGCGATGATATTTACTGCCATTTATGATACTTTTACTAAAGATCGTGTTGTTATTATTAAATCTTCATATATGTCCAAAATCTGTGCCTGGAAAAAACAGTATAACGTTCAAAGTAGTTTTGTCATTCGTTTGCCTATTTTTATTTCTACCACCCTAAGTGTAGGTTACAGAATAAAAAAATTACTTTTGTACCTGAAGCCTATAAAGACTTGATCCATTAGCAAAAGTGTGAGGTTATTCTTTTAACTATTAGGTTGTCCGAAAAGTTCGAGATAGCGTGTCAAGGTTTCTGTTATTCAAAGCCGACTGAATGGTACTTTCACCAGATCTGAAAGCTTAAAAATCGATGGCAGAATGTCTTGGAAAATGATGGTCTTTATTTTGAGGAATAACTTTTGTTATCTTTGTTTGTCGAAAAATTGAAAGTTTTTGCGAACTTTTTGCGGACAACCTAATATCGGTAAACAAAAGAATGATCTTTTTCGTTAAAAAATAATTGTTCTTGGCAGAATAGGTTCATAAAGAGTGGTGTTCTATTAAAACACAACCCAACCCATTTATCCTATTCAAATTCTTGACCTCAAAGCAGGCTTTGGGGTTTATAAAAGAGCATCCATTATTTATCAGAGTATAATCTTTTAGGAGTGGTAGTTCTTGTAAAAGGGTGATTGATTGGTTGATTTGTTTTTAACGGCACATCAACTTCTTTACTTATTTAGTGTCGAAAGTGTTGTTTGGAAATTGTTTGGTGTGAATGGTTGTTTTTGCGAACCTTTATAGGTGAGTTACTTGGTATAAGTTATTGGTTTTTTCAAGTTTATATAAAGTGGGTACTGTTTGCTGTGAATGGTTGCTTTAGGGGATCTTTATAGCTAAATTACTTGGTAAAAACTATTGTTTTTTTAGTTTATACGAGCTGGATATTGTTTGGTGTGAGTGGTTGTTTTGGGGGGATCTTTTTAGGTGAGTTACTTTGTATAAGCTATTGTTTTTAAGTTTACATGAAGTGGATATTGTTTTATTTTTTTAGAATTTCCTGTATAGGCTGATTGTTTACAAAACATTTAGAATGTTTTCTATTTGTACTGTACAGACAAGTTATTTTAAATCGTTTGCTTGGTAATATTGGAATCTTGTTGTCGTTCTCTCTCCCCCTATCTCTCTCTCTCACACACACACACACACAATCTGTCGTCAGTTCCATATGGGCTCTCTAGCAACAGAGAAAGAACTTGAGAGCTGACCAGCCAACACCAACAAAGACTTACTATTGTCTCCACCAAAGGTTGTTAACAATTTATGAAAAGTGAATATTTGGCGGGAAGCGCAATTGAAAACGTTAAGATGCATTAGTTCTAGAAACAAAGGCTAACCAGTTGAGAACTATATGCCCGGAGGCAGTATTTGACTAATACGCTTGTAGACGTTTGAAGGTTGTTATGAAGACACTGTGAGACAACTAATGCTAAATTTTGGTTTACTATAAGTACTTGCTCAGGAGTTACTTTAATAATCCTTTTATGCTCATTTTGATTTGTATTTTTTTGAAAATTTAATGTATTTTTTGTTTCTAAGAAAATTGTGGTAATTCTTAAAAAGCCTGAAATTATTTCAGTAAAATGCGCTTATATTATCCAATTTTACAAGTCTAATCCCTTAGCGGCTATTTTTTCGGTTCACAAGCAAATCATATTTGTTTCACATGTCCGAATACTCCATATATCAAATTTCAAGTCACAAACAAAAAATTGACAAAGAAGTTTGGTAGAGACTGTCCGTCAGACGAACAGACAGTTTGACCTCTTACTAGCGAGTTTGCCATAAAGTTTTCTGTAATTTGGAGTAATAGCTGAAGAAGGTTAAGGAGTACATGTGCTAAAAACCATGAAAGTATAACATTAAATAACGGAATAGAATTTGTTTGTTTTGTTTATGTTCTACGGCATATCAACTTTACGGAAGAGAAGTCCGAATGAATTGATAAATGACCAAGAAAAATAATATCTTTTATGAATGTTAGTCCTTTATTGACATGTTATTAGCATGATATTTGAACGATTTAACACTGTCCAGTCGATATAGAGAGTCAAGATTGTTTTTTTTTTACAATGGCATATTGACCTTTTTAGCTCATTTAATGCCGAAAACAATTATTTTTGATAAAATTATTTTTTGTCCACACGTAGTTTTTTTAATCATACAATATGCACTATTTAATCCATAGCCGAAGGGAATGTGGGTATTCATGCCTTTTTAGGTCATTTAATGCCGAGAACAATCATTTTTGGTTAACGTTTTTGTTTTGTCCACATGTAGTTTCTTTTAATAACACAATATGCACTATATAACTGATAGCTGGAGGATATTAGTCTAGATATGAACGCAAACGGCACGACTGGAATTCGAAATCACTTATTACGATTCCGAAGTTCGACTGTTTATCCACTGTCCCAAGTGGACGACCCCGGGAGAATACGAGATTTGAGTTGTTTTTAATCATAATTTTGATTGATTTCAATGAGGTTTGAAGTCAAATGATAAAGTTTAGTTTTCTAAAACGAATAAATAAAAAGAAGAAAAAGTTCGATATTTTTTTTTTATATCTTAATCGTCTTTTTCCAATTTCAGGCCATCAAATTCTCATTATTTGATTTTTTTTGCTCTAAAACTTTTCTCGACCAAAATTTGAATCAATCTTCACTTTTATCTCGATTTGCATTTATTCTTATGAATAGAATTAAAAAGAAAACAATAAGAATAATATTTTTGGATTAATCAACCACAAAAAATACTAGGATCGTTCCAAAAGTAATGCCTCCTATTTTTTTTACAGGGGCCATTTCAAAAGTAAGGCCACTTATTTTTTTCACAGGGGTCGTTACAAAAGTAATGGCCACCTATTTTTTACGGGATTTATTCCAAAAGTAATGCCACTTATTTTTTTTAATTGTTTTGTTTGTTTGTTTTGTTTTACGGCATAACAACCGTCTGAGGTCATTTAAGGCCGAGAACAATCATTTTTTGATAAACGTTATTTTTTGTTCGCACGCAATTTTTTGAATAGCACAATATGCACTATTTAATTCATAGCTGAAGGGAATGTGGAGATTTATACCTTTCCAAAGGATATTATTCCAAATATGAGCGCAAACAGAACGACTGGAATTCGAATTCTTGTATCACGGTTCCGGAGTCCGGCTGCACAATCAGTGTCCCAAGTGGACTTCCCTATTTTTTAAAGTTATTTTCTAAATGTTGAAGAGCTACGAAGATGGAAGTGGTATCATTAAAACGAGCTATCCTTTGTGTTCTAGAATGTATTTTTTTACATGGTTACCACCATTCTCAATGCGATGAACGAGAGACAGTGCATGGGCATCCGAAGTGCGCTTTTTCGGTCATATCTCTTTTGCCACTCTGAAATCGACAAACCCATCTCCTAACTGTGCTGACATCAATTGCATCGGCTTCAACAGGAGCCGGTGAAAATTGACCTGTTCAATTTTCCTCTGTATAGAGGAATTAAATAATGCATCTCTGCCGCTGACACATGCCCATGACAAGGGTTGCGTTCTTAGAGTCTCACACCGTCAATATCAACAGCAAAGAGATTACCCTTTCAGGTTATGAATGCATAAGTTTAGTCATCGTAACAAAGCAATTTGCAATCCTCTCTGATCCACGGGGCAGAATAAAGAAAAACATGAGAGGCATTACTATTAGAACGGCCTTCATATTAGTGACACGTCATATATCTTTAATATATAATTATTAAAGACTTTACGGGCACCTATATAATATGATATTTACTTGGTCGAGTACCAACCCAAGTTTGGCACAAGGCCATTTTTATGTGCTCATCCCTGTAGTCAGTGTTACCCTTCACCTAGATGAGTTACTCTCCCGAGTTCACGAGCCTCATCTGCCCGAGACAGCTGAAAGCAAATGCAATGGTTTTCACTGGGATTTGAACTCGTGTACTACGTGTCCCAAGACCAAGCTTTTCACACTGCTCCAAACTCGCGGCCACAAATACATATATATATATATATATATGTGTGTGTGTGTGTGTGTGTGTGTGTGCATGTGGGGGGGGTGCGCGCGTGTGTTCATGTAGTTTGCATTTTTAGAGTACGACCAGAAAAAGTGTTCAAATTTAGTAATTAGAAAAATCAACCAACCACCGACAAGTTAATACGTCAATACTCGACATTTCTAGACTAGAAACGACTATATTTAGAGATTCATAAACCATCCAATGAATGCAAGTTTTTTTATTGCCTACTGTAACTGATGTTTATGGCTAAACAGATGTAAATTATTTATTGCTACTGGTGAACCTTCAAAAATGAAACATTAAATTGTATTCTAATTATTTTCTGCTACTGATAAACCTTCTTTGGATAAAAGTAAAATCATACACTTTTCGTTAGAAATATATTATTTCCTGATTCTGATAAAGCTTCTTTAAATTAACGTAAAATCATAGACTTTTGCCGAAAATCTTATTATTTTCTGTTTCTGATAATTCTTCTTTAACGCTTTGGACCCTGAAGGACCGATATATTGTCCCTGGTGACCTAGTGAAAAACGACACAGCTGACATTTCGACCCTCCATGGTCCTCTAATAGAACGGCTCTGATTGTCTTGTTGGTAATTTTGCTGAGTCAGGGTCCAAAGGGTTAAATAAACGTTAAATCATACACTTGCTGCATATGTATTATTTGCTCGAAAATGAACAGTCTATGTTTAACCAGTGCCGTGATATATTATGTTTTTATGTTTTGTCTCTTCTCTAACTTAATTAAATAATATCTGGCTCGTCTAGCCTTTCCAACGCTAATTTAACTTTTTATTGCTCGTCTTCGAATCTCTAACCGTAATGATCCTGGAGAGGGAGATAATATGTAACCTTATTAATTCATTGTTGTGAGGACTCGCCCCCCATACACACAAATGGACTTTTCCGAACTATATATATCTCGAGAGGTAACACTCTCGTTAGCACCGATTGGAGTAGCAGACAGTTTCGGTTGACACCGTCAGTCGGCCATCTTGATCCAACATGGACATACGTTTTTCTGTATCACCGTTCAGTTCAATTCGCTACTTTTCCTTCTTAATACCCGTGCCTGAGTCTTTCTTTAGTGATCCGTCTGGAGACTGCATCACTAATGTTTGACACCATCAAAGGTAAAAGAACGAATGAAAGACAAGAAAGAAGGAAAAAACAAAGACCAGGAATGAAATCAAATTAAATGCTCTTATTGTAAGCAATACTTGAAAGACGTCTTACCAGGACAGCATCCAAATAATGTACTGTTAAGTTTTGAATCCGCGTGTATAGTTGATGCACGGAATATAACTTTGGTGTTGTTTGTAATGAGATCATCTTCTTGCAGCTCTGAAACAAATAAAAATGATTTATTTAGATTATTCAAAGCTTTATTTTCATTTCCCACCTATACACAACAACGATTTTTTAAACAGTTTAGTATATATAGGCAAAATGTCGTTATTCAAACATGTGTTATAGAAAAGAATTGTTAGAAAACAAGAAAAATTTGGAAAGAAGATATTAAACATAAAAAGAAAAAATTCTTTTTTCATAACAGATGTTTATTATGCCAAAATCAGTCATCTAAAAATCAGAAAACCAAAAAAAGAATAAATAGATAAAACAGGATACCAACAAAAATGTAATTGACCTTAAATAACCCATAGAGGTTGATAGGTCAAAAAAAGGAAACGCTGTCTATATGACAATGAAAATGAGGAAAAAGGCCGAAAAAGTTAGATTGTTAAAGTTATCAAGCTTTCCATTTAAAAAAAATCAAATAAACAAAGAAACATTGTGTACATTACAATGAAGATGAGAATAAAATGCCATACTACCCAAATGATACGAATTATAAAGCTCCATTTAAAAAAAAAGTTAGTACAGATGTTGCTCATTTGAGATAATTTTATAATAATAATGCAATATTTTATAAAAAGTATCATTGATGTAGTAAGTTTTGTCGCAACAAATAAAAAATCTAGTTGTAATTTGTCAGATTTTGGAACAATGGTAGCCAAAATTCCAGCATCTAATTTGTGAATGAAAATTTAAATTATTCAATAAGATTTAATTAATGCAACCAACTTTCGTAGTTGAAATGTTATAGAAAAATGTATTATGATTTTATATAATTTTTTTTAATTACGCCCACTGCTTTTACAGGCGATTAAAATGGATTTTCCGGTGACAACACGGATGTTTATTTTATTTTCTCTCTACCGGCAAATAGGATCTGACGTCACTCTTCTCTCCCACGAAGATCTCTTACAAATATAAATACTGTTGGCTTGTGATCTCAACAATAAAACATTGATGAGACTGTAAAACAAATAGTCTATGAAAAGTTTACAATATAATGAAATCAATGGGCATGAAACTTCGAAATCATATATTCCTTTGTTTTTTATTGCTTTTCTATCTACTTTTATAACTTGTTTGCTATACTCTGTACTATATACAAACAATCTTTAAATCGAAATAATTAAGCCATAAAACTGATTTTCCCTTCCTTCTTTATCACCAACAAATCAAGGCCTAAACATATCGTATTTGGAATCAGAACACTTAACAAATATATCGACTAGTGAAGATGAACCCTTAACAATGATATCATATTGTAAAAAGGGGCCTTAAACAACCATATCGTATTGTGAAAAAGGACACATCATATTGTAAATATGACTACGGTCAATATGAATACAATTTTAAATCTAAAAATAAAAGAAACGTCCGAAAGTTTAAGAAAAAAAAAGAAAACTGTAACCAAGATATCTTAATTGTTTTTAATGAAACATGTTTCGATGAAAAACATACTTTCCAACTCTGAGCATTTCAAATATTTCAAATATAAACAGAGGAGACGTAACAAAAGATATTTCTTCTAAAACTACTTTAATTTTAACTAGACACCAATGCAAGTATTTAGAATACTCTATTGTTTAAAGCGAAACCTTCCCCAATTGTGAATATTTGTATTCGCGTGTATTCAAAAACTAACTCGCTTTTAAAGAAATAAACCTTAAAAAGACAATGACAACTACATTTTTTAAAAATGGCGTTAAAAGACAAAAAATATTTGGCACTGAAATAGCTATAAATTGTAACTAGAGTCGAGTAAAAATATTTATAAACAAACATTGGTTACGCATAAATGATCCCCAGTTAATATACATGCCTCTCAACGCTTCCTAAACCTTATACTCTCTTAGTTACTTTTTGTTTCTTAGCATATCAAAATCACTATGACAATAATTGATTATCACCTTCAAATACCATGGATATAAGCACGCGAAATTAAGATCTAATTCTCAGGCTTTAACATTGTTATATTATAAAATGTTCCCCTCATGTGTTGGGGTTATTCTTTTACCGGGCCATGCACAGAACTGCTATTTGACACAAATTCATATTTTATAAGCTCTTTGGACGGTTAGTCCGGCATTTCAATCATAGATTTAGTCTTTCTTTTAATCTCTTTGTGCCGAATGAGCTATGAAAGCGATGAAGTATGTTTCTTTATAATAATAATTCTCTCAAACCAATATACTTCATTCTTGTGCTATTTATTTATTCGAACTATATTTTCAACATTTTAATATTAAAACTAGTTATATAGGACATGCACACTAGACTTTATATGATATGTATAGTATACACACAAACACACACACACACACACACACGCATATATATATATATATATATTGATATATATACACACATGAACACATAGCAGTGTCATATGCCGATCGTTAGCGCGGTCGCTCAATATGACTTAGTTCCAATCCCACCTGGGGTTTGGAATTGTAACAATACTGGTGAGATCCAATTAGATAAAAAAAACAGCTGTCTGGCACTATGTTACAAGTTCTGCGATACTTTACGTTCAATCGTTGAATTAAGAATGAATTTGATTGGGGGAACCAATTCACCTCACAAAAACCATTCGTACGATGCGAGGCGCCCCCTCATCAAGGAAAGTCGTTCATGGAGAGTCCAACTATGCTGAGATTGATTGTAAATCAGTGTATTTATAATATATATATATAATATATAATATATAAATATATATGTGCGCGTGTGTGTGTATGTGTGTGTGTGTGGTGAGTACACTTTATACATTTCTACATTTTACATCCAATTAATGTGAAATTATTTCGACCCGTATCAAATTTATTCATGTAGATCACCGTTGCGTATTTAATGTCTTTAGATATCGCCTAATTAGTAAAATATCAATAAAGATGAAGGTATCTTAGGTTGATTTTGTTTTAATTTTTTTAATATATATAAACGGATCTCCTTCTTTCAAATATGTTATCTGCCCTGACTATATCAATCTATTTTGAAGTTTATAACGCAATTGGTGTAAATCTAGTAAATGATGATGTGCTCCATCAAAAATTGCAAGATAAATATAAAAGTGGAAAGACATTTTGGCAGCTCTGGCCACTGAGCGAGTATTAAATAAATATAGGCACCCATTTCGAATAAAACATATTGGTGTTAACTAAAATTATTTTAACTATTACTACTAGGATATTGGAAGTAATAGAGTGCTCGGTTGCTTATTGTCAGTGCCAGTGTCATATATCCTTGTTGAATGAAGATAATTCACTTACTTTGTAATCCAATACGTTTTTTCTGAACCGTTTGGTTTACAGGAAAGACCTTAATACGACAAGTCATATTATCCATCATCTGATATTACTATGGATACTAACAGTAAAATCAATAGATCTGTTTTAAAATACCAAGTCTCTCTCAGAATGTATTATAAGATTTTCTCTTATAAATGCAAACAACATTTTAAGTGAGATTGTTATTAATTTGAAATTGATAAACCCTGTAGCCGGCCAAGTTTTTACCTAAAATAAAACCCTTTAATGCCTTCCCCTGTAAAAGCGGTGGATGTCATTTTTTAAATAGTCTAGTTTTAGACTAAGTAAAAGTTACGTCACTTTTGTTTTCTCCTGCCAAATAGTGATTGTTAACATGGGTATATTAACTTGATAACGACAACATTGGAATTAAGAAATGCAATGGAAGGAAGATGACAAAAAACGACTATGACAACGTTGACGTATTATTATTATAATCCTCATTATTAGTAGTAGTAGTGGTAGTAGCAGCAGCATTAGTAGTAGTAGTAGTAGTAGTCGTAGTAGTAGTAATAGTTGTAGTAGTAGTAACTACAGCATTGACAACGATGAAGATTTCAAGAAATACAGATAAGCAAGATATGAATTTGAACCGAAAATATTTCGATCGTCCATTCTTTGGATTTTAATTAGAATTTTCCAATAAAATTAGAAATATAATATTGGTTTCCCAAGATTAATTAACGCATGAATGATTTTAGAAACGCATGTACAACATCTGACCAGACATTACTGCACTAAAAATAAAAGCAACATATAAATAAATGGAACTTTGCCTGTATTTCTGAGTGCGTTGCTTATGGAGTCTGAAACGGCAGGACTGCTTTTCTAGAAAATTCACACGGTTAGATGTTATGTGTCTGGGAGTTCTCTAAGATAAGGGTTGTTTCGGCATACCCTCGATAAGTATAGAAAATCAATAATCGAAAAAAAAATCCGTTTCTAGAAGGAATGGTCAAATTTAAATGAAATTTTCCACACTCTACCTTTGTACAGAATTGTTCAAAAGCTTTACAACTAGAGACCCTCAAACTACTTTGTCAATTTCTATTGTCTAAAGACTTGAAATTTGATATATTAGGTAACCGAGACCTGTGGAACAAACACGATTTGGTTTTCAGTTGGAAAAATACTTACTAATGGGTCAAATTTAACCCCTGAGCAAGACCGACAATATTGCTAATACTTTATCAAATAACATCTAAATCAAATCAAATGATAATCATTTTATCTTATTGAATTATTTTAGCATCACATCCCTTCTATTTTAATCATCGTCAATGGAATATTTTGCAATAGTGGTTATTACTTGGGATCAGATCATCATATTAATAGTTGAGTAAGCTAGTATTAAATTCAATAAATCTGATGTTATACAATATCATTTGAAAAAATTAGTGAAGTAATAACATTTAAATAAAAAATTTAAGAATTGCAAATTTAAATAAAATGAATTTTTTTAAAAAACATTTTTTTAAATTAATCTTTGAATTCTTAAAATTTTGATTTAAATATTGTTATTTCACTAATTATTAGTTATTTCACATGATAGTGTATAGTATCAGGTTTTTAAATGTTGTTATTTCACTAATTACTTCAAATGACATTGGATATCATCAGAGTTATTACATATAGTTCTTTGACTAGTTTCAAAATTTTATTAGATTTCATCCAATCTCTTCACAATATCATTTTATAACATTGTTTGATGTCGAGTCGCAAAAAAGTAGCCACCCGTTTTGTGAATATATTTTCAAAATGTTTACGAATCGACCCTCATACAAAGTGATTTTCTGAAGTTTTGTTTCCAAAACTATTTGGTTTTCTTACTGTTAAATCAATGTTAACTTACGAGAGTTAATTACAAATGTTAAGAAAATTAATATATGACATTTTTTGCATTTGAAAGGAAATTACTATCATCTAATATTTTATTACCAAAACAAGGAAAAACATCAAAGAAAAGTGACTCAGTGACTCAATGAATAAAAGTACGATTAAGGCTGTGTGTGGAATTGAGTGGGTACGGCTGTGCAGGTAGAAAGAAATAGATAAGGAAACCATGTAAGCCTTGAACCAAAAATTTCCTCCAACAGGAGAATGTACATTTTTTCATAAAGAATAGTTAAAGGCACGTACAAGTGGCCCAACCCATGTGTATCTCGTTTCACACACATACACACACACACAGAGAGAGAAAACGACAAATAGACTAATATAGATACAAGAGGGAAAGAGATAATTTAATGTTTAAACTCTTAAACGTTTTCTTAAATTCGGAGATATTTTTTAAAGTATTTGTTCGAGTTTACAAACCTATAATGTTTTTATCACTCATAAAACTGTGTTCAACGTTATTCATCACATTATATTCTTAATGTTATATATGAATGGAAATTAGCCTGTGTGAGTCTGTGTATGCGGGAGTTCTTTCCCAGTGCACTTCGAAATGGCTGGACCGATTTTCTAGAAAATTCACTCTGCATTATTTTATATGTTTGGGGATGTTCTTATATATGTGTGGTTTCGAAATACTCATGATAAATATCGAAAATTGATAATCGAAAAAATCAGCTTATAGAATGAATGATCGAATTTAAACGAAATGTTACATATACAGTCTACCGTCAAAAGTTTTATGACGAAAGACCCCCAAACTACTATGCAAAGTTCTGTCACTCAGAGGTCTTCGTTCAAAGTTATTCATCACAATTTTATATTAGAATATGGAAATGGCTGGTTTCGATCAAAAATTTAATCATTCATATAAAACAAACCATAAAAGAATAATTATTATGAAAAATAAAGGAAACGAATAATACGTCCATTGTAAAATAAGACAATATTAACAATAAATAAAAATTGAATGAATTATAAACTTTGTACTGAGCCAATAAGGCAAAATATCATTTTCAGGTTTCAACTTTTTTTCTTTTCACTGACAATCTGAACTGTCACGTGATACTATTTTTAAAAAACCCAGATAGAGGACTTTTTTCGTATAGACCAAACTCTTCTCTTCTTTACTTAGTCTCCTTTAGTTTAATTGCTTTACACATGTTTTGTCGTTGTTACACCCTCTTAATGATAACTTTCCATTCCCCCTCTCCCGCTCTCTCTCTCTATATATATATATATATATATGAATATATACAAAAAATAAAAAAAAATTTATC
>JAYKTE010916548.1:0-25875 GCA_036873565.1 Xipholeptos notoides
ATGTTTTAACCTACAGCTGGAAAGAATAAGAGTAGTCATACCTTCCCAAGAGTACCAGTCTGAAAGTAAATTTGATCTGACTTCACATATTCAACAGTGCAATAGAAGAAAATTACAATTCTTTTATGCATAAGTAAGAAAAAGATTCCATCAGAATGGAATTTCTTTTCCAAACCAATAAAATGCAGCTATCGATTCCCAGTTTGATATTTCTGTGTATACTTTGTGATTTTTTTAACTTTAGGATAAACCATAAGTTTGAAACAAAAAGCAAAATGACTAAAGAATCTCTGACTAAAAAAAGAACCTTACTATCAAGTTTCTTTTGTATTCATTTCCAAGGTGATTTATTTTTCAAGTGAAACAAAGTTCCAAATTTGAGAAAATATGGGCAAAATTCCAGTAAAAAAAAGAAGCAAAAACTTAAAACTAAAACCTGCAATAAATAAATTCCTGATGCTCCAGTTCATCTCTACTTTCTCTGCCAACCTTAAAAGGCCCTTTCAACCATTAGAGTTTCAATGCTCATTTTTGATTGAAGCATCCACATTCAAAAACACTACATAGAACTTTGGCCTTCTTTCTATTAATGGCCATCAAACAGAATCTATTTTTAATTGACACTTCTGAATTAAAAATCATAGCACAAAAGTTCAAATCCTTATTAGTGTTTTACACTCCTTTCCAAGCTAATTCCCCTGTGAAAAGCATAAATCCTTTGATCCCTCCTAGGGATGATTTTCATAGTAAAAAACTGTTTCTTCAATAAATGCCTTAATCTTTTCTAATAAATAAATAGTGTAATAATCGTTTTTATAGAAAATTTCGTTCCTAGAACCAAATGACTACAAAAATACATGATGAAAAAAAATACTAAACTATTCTTATCGAAATAAATTATATCTGATCTATTGACTAGATTTGAAAATAAGTATTAGAAAATGTTTGTTTTTTACGGCATAACAACCTTTTTAGGTCATTTAATGCCAAGAACAATCCCTTTTGGTAAACGATATTTTGTCCACACTTAGTTTTTTAAATAACATAATATGCCCTATTTAACCCATAGCTGATGCGAATGTGGGATTCATACCTTTCCCAAGGGTATTAGTCCAAATATGAATGCAAATGGAACGATTGGGATTCAAATTTGCGTACTATAATTCTGAAGTCCGACTGCCTATCCACTGGCCCAAGTATAAAATGTAAATTTTTGTATAAAAAAACGAGTGTAATAATATTTTAAGATCGATTATATATACTTCAGTAAGAACCCGAGAAATAAGTTGAACAGAAATTAATGATCAAAACTTTCCTCAAAACCAATAATTCTGAACTTTATTTTTTATAAATGATTTTTTATTTTATTATAAAAAAACATTAATTCGACATCCTTCTTTATTACACAACTTTTGTGGTTTTATAAACTTTTTTAATGATATTTTTCTAACTTTAAAGTTTATTTAGTTTTTAATACTCAAAATCTTTTCAATTGGAATCTTAATCCATTTCCTTCTTCTAAGTGTGAATAAAGAACTGTAGATTGGATTACATTAGAAATAAATTAACTAGAACTTATTCTAAAATTTTTGCACAAACTAAAAAATAGTTGGCTAGAATTTACAAAAACAAATGTCTCTAAAAATATTTCATGGCACAAGAATATACCCTCAAACTCACTTCTAAGAATTGTTCTAAGCAGTAACTATAAGTCCAATTAATTCCAAGATTTTTTTATTTTATTTCATACTATTTTGAAAATGCTGACAATTGCCCTTATTTTTATAGCAATGTACATAACATTTTGACTGATATGCCCTGTGGCATTTTTTTAGGTGTTTCTAGTAAAACTCACAAACCTTCATTCTGGAGTTGAAAACTGCTTTTGCAGAATTTTGAAAGTTTAATACATAGATTCTACGCATTGACCGGGTATTCATTTGGCTAGAAGTCAAGATTAAACCAGTATATCTTTAAATGATTATATACCAAACAGTTATATTTGCTAAGAAGTAGTCTATATGATATAAATATCTTCCTCTAAAAACAAAATGAAAAGTACTTTTGTCCAATTCTAAAGTTGTACTCTTGCTGAATTATTCTTTTCTTTAAATGGTTGCTGATGCACACTGACTCACGGATATCACTCATCAAATTAGAAAAAAATAATTCTTTTTAATGATTAGATAAATATCAAGAGATATTTTTCTAACCTGAAATAATAATTAATTAATAAATGGAGTGAAAATAAGGGCAATGAAATTTTGAAATAACGAATAAATACAGTATTATGATTGCATGAATTTCTATGAATTTGAAAGAATATAAACTATTTCTGCACAAAAAAATTTTACAAGATACAAAAATGCTTTAATATTTATTTTTGCTTACAAAATTCTAATCTATAATTTTTTTGACGTAGGATAATAAAATTGTTTTTATCTGCTTTAAAGAAATGTTTAGGAATTAATATTTGACCAATAAATAGCCAATATACCCTAGTGTCATTGACCTGTGACAACAATTTATCTTTACTCTTAGGCTAGGATAAGGCCTGCAAATAACTATAGACCTGCTTGATGAAACATGTACAATATAAACTTTTCATCCCAAAAACATGAGTTAGTTACTGAGGGTTAGAATTGCCAAGTAAGAAATATTGAAAATAAAAAAAATCATAAATACTATCGATTTTGGGTGTTTGATATTAAAAATTTATTTTATAATTCTAAGAGATGAGTTTTGATTGTAACCCTTATCTAAATTATTCATGGTGTCATGGTCCTAGACATAATCATGCAAAGTTCGGTCATGATCAATTCAGTTTTGTGATGTAGGAAAATATACATAAATAGGCTTGACATTTGACCTTGACCTTGAAAAACTCTGTGCATCATCCCTAAGTGGGGGGCCATCCTAATGCCAGATTTGGTCATGATCGGTCCAGCTGTTTGGGCTGTAGGAGAGTATAAATAGGCTTGACCTTTGATCTTGAAAAATTGTGTGCACAATCCATAAATGGAGGACTATAATCATACAAGGTTTGGTCATGATTGGGCCAGACACTGGTTCCCGTCAGATCACCAAAGTTAAGCAATGTCAAACGTGGAATACCGAGGTACCATATCTTGCACCGGGACGTGGAAATACCCAGCTTAGTATCTGGGAGCGTGTTTAAGCCACTGAGACGGAATTCCTGTCAGACAGGTGGCAAGGCGGGTCTTGGGGAATAAAGAATCTGGCGGGCAGCCAGCAGCCTGTTTCTTCCCTCCTTGAGCCATTGTGGAAGCGATGTGGGCGAAGTGGATGCGTGTGGCTATCGTGCAGCCTCAGCCAAGATAACCCAAAACAATATCCAGAGGAACTGGCACTCTGTCGCCTTCCCTCTTTCTTTGTATCAACGAAGATAAGGAAGAAGACGACATGTACCCAATACTCGGGCACAAGTGGGAGCTGAATTGAATTAATGTGATAATTACTATCATACAGTTTATGTCTGCTCAAAAACAGCAGCAGCCCAGGCACCACCACCAGCAGATTTTTAGTTGAACTCTAAAAGATTTCACTGTGAGTGCGAGTGCTGCAAACTAATCACAAACAAAACACCTGATACCTCACTGTTAACAATACAGGGATTCTTTCGATTATTAAGTTTTGAAGTGTTTCTTTTCTCTAAAAGTTGAATATGTGTGCATGGGGGTGTAAAGTGGGGTTGTGTGTGTGTGTGGTGAAGAAACGTGAAATTTTTTCGTTGATTTTGTCAGTTTTAAACTTAATTAACGGTAATTATTTTTGGCAAGAAGTGAAGTTTGTGTATGGGTTGTTTAGAAGAAACGGTAAATTAAAATTAAATTTACACTAACTGTCTCTGTCTTTTGGAGCAGATAAGAAAATTCGTATTTTTCTCACTATGACGAGTTGAAAAACAAACATTGATCTGAATTTGAACTAGAGTTTACGGTTCCAGAATCAAAGAATCCAGACTCAAATAAATCACACACGAGATGATGAGCGTGCGTTTTCTCACTGACTGAATTTGTAAAAATGTAAAATAATAACTACTAGAATTAGTTCTAAACACAAAAAAAGATTAAGCTTTCTTTTTCATCTTTTTAAAAATCAGTGGAAAAGTTGAGTGGAAAAAAGTGGCGTCAAATTTATTTTTCAAGACAAACAAGAGGCCATAAAAGTAAGTTTTTAAGTAAAAATATTTATACAATCTGCCATTAAAAAAAAGATAGATTTCATTGAATTAGAAAAAGTGATGTTTATGTATTCATTGTCCCACTGCTTTCTTTAAGTTCAGTATCACTTGATATTTTTGCATCAATCATTGATGAGATCACAGAATGAAATATTATAAACATCAGTCAAAATCATTAAAAACAACAGAGTTAAAAAAAATCATTTTGTTGTGCTTCTTGTGCATATGCACATAAAAAAAGTGATATTGGAATATTATTCTAATGAAATAACATTAATTAATTCAGATGGGAGTAAACAACAAAAAACAACAATAGCAATAACGCAAGAAAAAACAACAACAAAGGTTGCCTGCACACCTAAAGACATCCAGTTTTTAACCAGTCAGTATTTTGTGTAAGTTGTTTTATTACAGAATAATCCTCATCAATAGTACACAGTAGAGTATTTTCGTTGAAGGCAACAAGCAGAGAGAGAGAGAGAGAGAGACAGAGACAGAGATAGGCACAGAGAGAGAGATAGGATCACAGTCAGTGCACAAGAGCACAGGCACAGAGCACAGCACAGCAGCCAGTCAGTCTCACCAGCACATGTTGAGTTCTGTGAGTGATAACCGGGTGAAAACAAAAACAATAACTTTCGACAAACAATAAGAATTGATGGAAACAATAATTGACGCTAAAAACCTCGTTACAACAACCTAACTATTCCAACTGTCAGTCAGTCTGCGAGAGAGTGACTAGACTAGAGTGGTGGTGGGGTTGAGTGGTGGACTGGCCTGATCTATTTGGACATATGTTTTTAGCCGATAGTGGAGGAAGAGAAAGCGACCAGTTTAAAAAATGAGGAGGAGAATAGTAACAGAAAAAAAGGAAAGTGTTGTCGCTGCTAGCAACCAGTGGCCAGTTGTCAATCCAGTATTCTTACTCTTCTTTTGATGACAGACACAGCAAAGTAAGTAGTTATATCAAGTGAATGAATGGATAAATCGAATGAATGCCTGTCGTGGTTGCTATATTTTCTAAGCAACTTACGTGCTTGAAATGAATGAATGTACATACAACTTTTCATGCAGTGTTTTCTTTCTTTCTTTAGGTGTCTTTTTTTCTTCTTCTTCTTTTCGTTCCGCACAGTCAAGTCCGACTAGAATATTTTTTGTAATTTAAGCAAAGAACTGCAATGATGATGCATTAGAGAAAGAATAAAAAAATCCAACAAAATATCCCTTCCACCCTGATCCCCCAAAAAACAACACCTACACTAAAGTACGCACAAATATACAACTGCCTGTACACAGTTTTAATGTTTTCCCTTTTAAAAAATATTTTTAGAGTAAAGTTACTTTCCATTAAAATTTCGTTTGCACAGTCATTTGATTGCACTCTGCTGGTGGGTGCTCAAAACGAAATTTTATGGTAAATTCTTTTGAATGAACTGCAACTTACAACTAACTAAACTACAATAATAATGCAAATGAATGCACCCTGCCCTTTGTGCACCCATTGAAATGAATTTGTACTACAAAAAATGAAAATGCATTTGTGGTAAGGGGTGCCGCCGAGTGCTGGCTGACTGGGTGCTCTAAACTGTGGTGGTGGTGGTGCGTTGCAATGAATGAGCCACAAATTAAATAAACAATCATTCATTACCAACTATGGAGTTAGTTAAAATATATTATTGTTCTATAATTTAACGAATAATAATAACAGATCTTCAAACTTACAGACTGCTATCGAAGTTTTCTTTAAAAAAAAAAAAAAAGCTTTCGTTTTATTTTCAATTTTAAACTTAACTTTTTACTTTAGAAATAAAATCAGGTATGTAGATTCTGGGCATCCACTAGGTGAAGGTGGTGTGTGGAGGAGGTGGTGTGTAAGTGTGTTACTGTTATGTGGGGTGGATGTGAATTTGGACTAGTTGGGCTGGCTGGATTACTTACTGGGCTTTTTCTCTTTTTTTTTGCAATATTTATTCTAAAAAAACTTTCTCCCACCCCCCAGTAGTCGGTACAAAGAAAAAGAAGCAAATCTCTATTTCCTTCCTTAACAACAAGTCGTTTTACGCACAAATCCCCGTGTATGCGTAGGTTGTTCTCATGTTCAATTTTCGTTCATTATTTTTAGCTTGGCTCCTCCTCTTCCTCCTCCTTGCTAACTGGTTCAATTAACTGGCTAACGTCGGAGAAGGGCTTTTCCTAAAAACACGGAAATAATCTTCTTGAGTTAAAAAAAATAAGTCGCTTACTTTCTATGTTAATAATAAGGACAAAAATAGGGGAAAAACTTAACTTTTGCTGATGATCTCATATGACAGAAGAAAATAATTAATTATTTCTAAATAAGTACATTTTTCAAAAAATATTCTTTTTAAATTTTTAAAATAATTTTTTGAAATTTCATGGTTCGTAAATAAAGTTTTTACTTTTTAAGAAAGTGTTATTTTTAAAACTTTTTATTCATTGAGCACTTTCTACTTTTAAACTGAACAAAACAACAACAAAAATATAATCGGTATATATATTTTTTTGGGGGGGGGTGCGGGTGGTTCACTGGTTGTGTTATATTTTCTTTTGGTTTACTCACTGCTGCTGCTTTGGAAACAAACCAAAACCAAAAACCACCATTAATTTTTGTTTCCTTACTTTTCTATGGTCATCATCAACGAACAAAACAACCCCATGTAATAAAAGTGGAATAAATTGATATAGATTTTAATAAAACTTCTTGTGCATTAAAAATTATAGAATAAAAAAAACATAGGCTGGATGGCGGGCCAATAATGAGGAGTCAATTGCAAAAAAAAAAAAAAAATTGCAACCATTTTTGATTTAGCATTATTCTATTTTTATTATCATTATTTTTATTATTTGTAATCTCACATCAATTACCAGGCACTTGCGTACCCGGCAACCAGTGGATTTTACTGGAGTCAGAGTGACAAACAAGTCTCCTCTGAGTTCCAGCAGACTCTGCTGCACCATTCCTGTCAAAGACTGGACGGTGCCCTCTGCCCTCTGTGTCCATTTCGCACAACCATCAACGGTCGGTGGTCATTCCTGAAGGCAGAGTGACAATAGGTCCCCTCTAGTACTCCAGCCAGCATCACAGTCAGTGACTGCAAGCCATCCACTCTCATTCAGACTATATATATATGTATTTATTTATTATTATTATTATTATTATTGAATTGCATTATTTCAACAACAGATAACAATAACATTAGGTGTGGGCGGAGACACTAAGGCAGAAGTAGGGAAGTCTTCTGGTTACTTTCAAAAATTGAAGTCTATAAAGACTGGCGTGTTTATTTATTTATATTTATCATGCTGATTAAAGGTTTAAAAAAAAAAGGCCATTTTCTGCCCTCATCTTTGAAACCTGGGCATACAAACTAGATTTTCATAAATTGAGTAGAAAAATTATTTGAAATAGTTCATTGAGAAAAAAAAAAATTGGAAATAGATCATTTAGTTAATTAATGTATTAGTACTACGATTCTGAAGTCCAAGTGCCTATCCACTGACCCAAGTGGACTTCCCCAAGCACGTAAAATAGAGAAACGTTTTTTTAATGCTTAGGGATATCAGCCCCCTTCCCACAAGTTTGGATGTGATATGACGAGATGTGAGTGACAAGGAAAATGTATATTTGGCAATTTCATTTTTTGAATAATAAATTGATAAATATTGGTATATATCATAAACATATCAAAAGTGAGAGCCTTTAAAATGTAGTTTTTATCCTGTTAACAGGCAAATAAACTGGAAATTATCTTCTTCTAAATCTATTAAATTGTCCTTTGGATCAATATTTACCTTTATGCAAACTGTTAAAGAGTTGGTTACTCATCACTGCTATGATTTTCAGTATAATTTTAGTATGACAACAAATTACTTATCCCTATTAAGAAATAAATGCAAACCTTGATCATATTCTCGTATGGTTACTTGAACTGTAGCCAGTTTGTAGGACTATCATTTCTTACTCTGAATTATGTATGCAAAAAACATGTAATAATGTGACCCCTAGCAACTCATCTAATGACTACACCTGCTGCTCCAAGTACCTGAGTTCAATCTCTCTGGTCACTTCAGATATTTCTTCCAATTTGACATAAATTTTGATCAAGACGTGTCAGGTATCTTTGAAAATATTTTGCTGTCAAACAAAACAGGCTAACAAAGAAAACTAATCATATACTTCAGGAAACTTGAGCACATCCATCAAGCCCATCAATGGGTGATCCCTGATTTCTCTATAAAAAAAACTTTACTGAAATCAGTTTTCATGTATTTTTTTGCTCACTGCAATCTTCTTTCCTTATGTTTTTTTTCATTAAAATAGGTTTCTTTTTTTGATTTTTTACATCAGCAAACTTCCTTAATATCTTACACCTTGTTTCCCTTGACACCATAGGAGATCCGGCAACCTCAAATAAGAATGGACTTGACACATTAATAATATAAACATTATTAATTCTCTTTGAATATGTGATAGATATCGCCTTGTTAAATTCCTGAATTCAGCCTCAGACTTGTCTCTCATTAGAAATTTGAAGTGAAGACATTCCTTTTCTAATTTCTTTGATTATTTCATTCATTGTTAGCTATTTTTTTAAGAGCCATAATACTAAATTCTAGTTCTTGCAAATAATCTCTTGAGACTGCAAATGGCTATAAATATAGAAAAAAATAAATATCAATCGGAAATTGAAAATTGGGACCTAATTGCTTTCATGCTTACTCGCTATATATCATAGTCATTGAATTTTACATAAAATGTTTGACCATAACTCTTAATGCAGTTTGGGTATACAGAAAAATACAATTCAATTTACCTATTACTGGGGTTCAGCTGATTATTTCAAGTAAAAATAAACCTGGGAAGAATCATATTTCCTAAAGAGTAATTCTACAATTTTAAAAAAACTCCAAATAAAGAACAAATTACAAGTTACATTAATCATTGCCATTGAACCTCTGCCAAGATTCAGTAAAAAATAATCAAGTGAAGTCCATAGCCTTGTAGCAATGGCTTTGACTTTCAAATATCAGTTAAACAAATACATTTATTTTTTAAGTAAAACTCTTAAAATATAAAAATAATTATTTTCATTAATCATTTTCAATCAAAACTGTTGCCATCTTGATTAGACTATTCACAAGGATTCAACTGTAAGGATAGTATCTAACCATCTTTCTATGCATTTTGATGATGATAGACCTGCCTATTTAACCTCATATTTAAACTTTGATATATCTTTTTACCAAGAGTAATATCTATTTTTTAATTTAGGGGGATTTATTTTCATCATCAACATGCATAGAAAGCTGCTTAGATACAATCCTAGCAGTTGAATGATGGGAAGATAGGTTACACAGATGTTTTTTGGTACAAAATGATAAAAGTGGGCTCAAGATTGTTGGTTTTAGCAAACAGAATTGAGGAATTATGACTATTTTGAAAATAAATCAAACAATGATTATTTTAAGCTGATGTTGGATGATGTTACAATTTAATTTTTTTGGCTTGTCTTGATAATTGATTAAGGGACCAGCTGAAGCCATTTTTTAACCATGAAATCACAGATTGATAATATGAATGAAGGATGCCAAAAATTTTTTCAATGTAGATATGGGGGCTGAAAAATGTGCAGCAATTTGGGTAGATTAAAGATATTCAATCCATCTTTCAAGGAACTCTAGAAGCAACATGATCTTTTATAATATTTACAGAAATATTTCAATACAAAAGATATATGGAACTAGAATTGATTTTGTTGGAAAACTCTACATTACTTAAGCTTTATAATCAAACTTTTCTTTGTCAAACTGCATAAATGGATCCACTGAAAAGCTACTTGAGCAAAAAAAAAAACAAACAAAAAAAAAGAAACAAACAAAAAAAAAAGAAAGAAAAAAAGAAAGAAAGAAAAAAAATTGTTGATAGTGTATGGAAATATATATATTCATGAACCCTATTATTATTAATGCAATCTTTTTGGGTCTTAATTTGACCAAAAAAGTATTGCAAAGATTTACACAAAGATGAACAGATGATCTGATTGACTGAAAATCTTTAATTCTCTTCTTTTTTTCTTCCCCCCTTTGTATGTCTTACAACTGTCTTGAGAACTTCATAGTTTGAAAATCAGATTTCAAAGATGATATGAAGAGAAGGAAAGGCAAAAGGCTGCTAGAAAGACCTATTTCATTGAACTGGTTAAGCACAAAATAACGTTTCGACACAGGTGCCAGATTGCCCCACCAACCTAGTACTTTAAAAACAGCCAGCTCTCCTTTATCAGTATCTATTTATAAATGTATGTCCTGTCTGTCTGTGATTAAATTTTCTGCCCGTAGCCAACCATTCAATATTGGGAAACGAGATAACAAGTGAGATCACATAATCAGTGGAAAGTTCAGATTATTTTTTATCAGTGTCTGGTTTTGTTTTTTTTTAATTAGCGATTTTAAGATTTTTCTTCCACCTTTAGATACTAATTTGACTTTAGTATTTAAGTAGTGATACCAGTTTAAGTGGTTTTTA
This sequence comes from Xipholeptos notoides, assembly GCA_036873565.1. Taxonomy (NCBI): domain Eukaryota; kingdom Metazoa; phylum Mollusca; class Cephalopoda; family Idiosepiidae; genus Xipholeptos; species Xipholeptos notoides. The sequence goes on from JAYKTE010916548.1 coordinate 10,752, forward strand.
GTTACTCAGTTAACTTGACAGGAGGAGTAGCATTGGCTATATTGTTCAAGCCATCTAACCTTTGCAACCATCTGGTTGCAGTGTTTTCTCAAATAAGGTACCTCAAGATGGAGTCGAGCATTGTTTGGAGGGGAGGCCTCCTAGGGTTAAGAAACCAATTTATTTTTATTACATTTTACCATATAAGTATAGAACTGTAGAAGCAGTGCTTAAAAAATTGCTTAATTTATTTTAAATGAACTTGCAAAGATGTCATCATTTTTTTTGCTACATTATATTATACTAGATAAGAATAGAAGTTGTTTATGATGCATAATCATCTTACTCAATTTGGGACAAGGCAAAATATTCACCAAGAAATAGACTGTATACACCACCACAACACTAGGAGAGAGATCTTTTTTAACACATTTTAACACACTATTATCATAATATTTGTTTTCAATCTCACTGTTTTCAGTTATGTATATTTATACTTCATTCATTTTTTGAATAAGTGAAATAAAGATGAAAATATGACAAGAAACTTTTGAATTATGATAATTAGACAAGTAATTGAAATATTTCATTTTTATCATTCAATACAGGATGGGAAATATCAAAGAGTGATTACCACATGGCTCTTCTCCAGGGGCACTATTTAGCAAATCTAATTAAATCTTCTAAGCTACATTTGTAATCACTTAGAAGCAACAAAGTACTAATTTCAAAATGATTGTGTGGCCATTGGCAAAGGTCGATAACAAAGTAGAAACACACCAATCAATTTTCCCTCTTTGGAACACTTGGCGCACAGAACTGAATGCAAGAAGAGGAATACAAAATGGAGTGTAAATCAATGTCAAATAGGGAGGAGATTGTCACTAAATGATAATTCCAGCCATAAATCGCTTCAGTAATACCTGCTCCCTTTCCATTCTGGATTATTATAGCTTTCTTTATAGATTCATTGATTTTGTTATTTGTTAAGAGGATTGAAATGTGAGACAAGATCAGTGCAAGAGCTAGAATGGTCAACAGACTGACTACATTAAGAGATTTAGTTTTAAGTTTTAATCAGTGTCTATTGTTTTTTTCTAAATTTGAAATTGCTATGATGTCAATTAGGATATTTATCCAAGTGTTCTCTTTTGAATCTTAGGAAACCATAATAACTATAATTTGTTGTATTATTTAGGGAGTATTTGGACTATTGTTTTTTTTCTTTTATTATTGTATTAACTACATTTAATCCGATTAGCATTTTTTGGATTTTTTTGTAAAACCAAGGTGCTTTGTGTGAATATTGGAAATAGTCACAGACTTGAAAATTTAAGGGATATTGTTATGAGGGCTTATTTCTATTTCTTGAATATAAAGTCTTAATAAAATAAGCAAATAAAGCCAATAGTTATTTTAAAGGCATCTACCAAGTTATACCAAACAAAACAGTAGGTTTTCTTTTACAAAAAATAGTCATGGATCACTCTAGAAGAATCTAGAAGGTTCAACAAAATTCAAGAATGTTCCAGAAGGTTCTACAATCTTCTATTTTTGGGTTTTGATTCCCTATAAAATAAGTTTTTTTCAGTAAACTAGACAGTTGTCTGTTTTCTGCCATAATCTCAACTCCAGGACTCTGTGATTAATGGATAAAGAAATCTAGCTGAAAGAATCCTAGATAAAAGATCTCTAAACAAAACCCTCATGAATTCGACCAAAGATAAAAACCCTTCTCAAATAATTTGATAAATAACATTTTTTACTTTTCTCTGACAAAATTGTTTTACTTTCATTTTAGGAGGATTTCCACTTACTAGCCATTTGAAAACTTTTCTCTAATCATTACTCATAATAACCTTTTCTCTCCTTCACCATGAACATAATCTCCAGGTTTTTAAAAAGTAGTTGCTGATTTCAACAATAAAAAACTAGCAATTCTTGTGTTAAACAGTGGTATTTTCTTTTGTTGTAATATAGAAATAAATCTGATTTTAACTGTTTTTCTTATCCTATATTATATCTCCCTGCAACTCAGGGCCATGGGGTACATAAATGCGTCCCCTTTTCTCCAATCCATCACAGTTCTACCCCAAAAGGTTCATATTCCTTTATTTCTTTGCCAGTTACTGATGTTGTCCAGTGGTTGTTATTTGCAAAGTGAATGCATAACAAGCTATTTTATATATATAATAAAAATATAGAAATATTTTTATTTCCTTTACAAAACAATAAGTGAGTTCTTTTTTAATACTCCAACTTGATATGGTGCCGAGAAACCTATACCCATCCCCTCCCACCGAGCCGACATTAGCTTCAGACATCTGTCTGCAAGCTCATCCGAAAAGTCAACTAACTCTAGCACAAAATCTTCAAACTTTTATTATTAAAAATTAAGAATTAAATAACCATGAATAGTTCCCAAGAAATTAAGTATAAACAAATTTTAACTCTTAAGCCTAAAACATAAACTGCACTCTATTCACTCGGAAGATGTCAAACATGAAAAATCATCCACATAGGTCAATGACAACTCACGTCCTACCCCTGAGGCGGGCCTGTCACTTCAAAATCCACACTAAATTTTAATTTAAACTAGATTTATCAGTTCTATAGCATATCTTCATTAACTAATGACATGCAATATAGTTACAATTATTCAAATCATTCAGAATTATGAACCTATGAGTTTGTTAAGGCAGGGAGAAGAGCATATTGAATAAAACATTCGCACACTATAACAAAGATGAAACTGAAAGTCTGAATGATTTGGAAAATGATAAATCTACAAATGTATTTTCTTTAAAATATGTAAATGTAACTTTTGTTTTTTATTAGTTGTGTTTGTTATTCAATTTTTTAAAAAAAAGAGAACATTAGTTTTATTTTTTGTTTATTCATAAACAAATAGTAGAATATTTTGAATGGTGATTGCTACTCCTATATACTTTCCAAATGTTTAAAAGAAAGTTTATTTTATCAACACTTAAACTTGTGAAATAATTCAAGTAAATAATTCTCTAATTTATTTTAAACTGATATTCAAAAATATTTTCATGATTTTATTAATTATTCATAAATTTATCTTTCTATTCCATGAAAATTAAAAATAAAGCTATTTCTATAAGCATTAAACATTTTTATCTTTTAAAAATTTTTAAGCATAAAAACTAATATTAAAAATAAATATCTCATTATTGATTCATTTTTTAAATTTTCTACTGAAAATATTTTGGGGATTAAGAATTAATATTCAATTTTTTCAAACGACAAAATAATATATAAAAATATCACCAAATTTCATCTATAGATTTTATTGAATAAGTAATTATAACAAAATTGTTATTGTTTTAATTCAAGGAAGGGACATTCTATTTTTTAAGATAAATGTTTCTGTTTTCTGTCAATGGAAATCAATACAAGCATTTTCAATAATAAAATAAGAATTCTGAGGCAAGAGAAGGATCTGGGCAATTTATTTATAACCAAGTCATATAATCCTAAACTAGCAGTAAAGGTAAAATCATTACTAAATTAAGCTAAAATCATTACTAAATAAAGAGAGCTTTATGTCTGTCTGAATCCTTCCCAAATTTCTCAGTATCCTTAAAGGTTTATTTTGGCTGTACCTAATGAATAAATGCAGTATTTTGGTGAATGTAGGTGTATTTCATTATGAATTGATGAATTTATCATGAGAATTAAATAGGTCTTAATAACAATAATAATGATATTTCAATAGCGTTAAAATAAAAAGACAAGGTGGGGGAAAAGAAAGGTGATAGAAGTGGGTAATAGTGGGATTAGTACTAAGAACAAGCCAAATGATATTTAAAAAATCCTATGAAACAAGAGAGAGAGTAAATGAAGAGTATGTTAAAAATAAATATATTTCTTTTGGATAGAAATACATAGTGTTGTTTTGTTGTTAATGTTATAATTACTTCTTTTTTTAATTTTTCAAATCTGTACAGTAGATCCATACCTTTTTGAACAGAATTGGAAAATGTCTTTTCTTTAACTACCAAAATTGTATGGAAATAAGCAGTTTGTTTTTAAAATGCAGTGAAAAAAAATATAAAAAGTAGTTAGCTAAGTCTGTATAAAGTACTGGTGTACTAGTGATAATGATAGTCTCAAGCACAAGAAAGTTAAACTTGTTATAATATATTGTCAGAATAAGTGGAAGAGTTAAACTAGTGAAAAATGAATATAAAAATATTTTATCCAAGAAATCAGACAAGTTAAGACTATTACAAGATAACAGATAAAAAGTTTACAGTAAATAATCGGATAGAAAAAAATGAAGTAGTTATGCAGCTAAATTTGAATTTGCTTAGTCAATAAGGCAAGATTCATATTTGATATATTCCCTGGGATAAACTATTAAGTCTTGTCTGAAGCTACCACTTCTTTCTTTAGGATGCAGTATTCATTCTTGCCACTTCTTATTTCCACTTGATTTTATTGAGTTAAAGTTTATTTTTAATGATAATCCCCTTTCTTCCATTTCAAAAAACTATTTATAGCTGAATCTTTCAGTTAAATGAAAAATAGCTTCATTATCATTTTTTTAAGTTGCCTAAAATTTAATAAAGAATAACTTGTTGAAGAAAAAAAAACCATAAAATATATCCAACATTGAATACTGTTAAAAATTAATTGAATGATTAATAAGACAATCTAAAATTTAAAAAAAAAGATGAAATTTTCTTCTTGAAGGAAGATTACATTATTCCATTTGATGAGAATTAGAAATGAAAGAATAAAAAATACGAACATTTTGATAATCAAATTGTACAAATAATTATACCTGTTTACATTTTCTATTTCAATGTAACAGTAATTAAAATACAGAATTGTCTCAGACAATGGCATGAACTGATACATTGGAATTAGCAATGGCTTCCAGAAATAAACTAGATGATCATCAAACTCAAGTAGTTAGCAAACCATTACAAAGAATTAAATGACAAAGCAGATAATTATTTCCATCTCATTACCTTTTAATCAAGTGATGCTTATAGTAAAATTTGCTCTAAAATCAAACGCATGGTTAAAATTTATCAACACTTTAAAATACATAGAAGAAAAGAATATTCTTTAAAAAAATTATCCTTCTTAATAATTTTTTTCCCTTCTCCAAAGGTACTAACAGCAGCTAAATCAACAGTATTGCTACTTAGATTTAGAACATAAACACTTTACTCTATTCAAAATATGAGAAATGAAAATTGAATAAGTTTGTAACGATCAAGTTTATGAACTCTTCCTGGATTAATTACTTGTCTATGTATCAGTGATAATCATATGAAGGGTACAACAAGGGTTCAACATTGACTACATATGGAGTAACTAATAATACTTAACATATATTACCATATTTTATAGTTAGTAAAATTATAACAATCTACCTCCATGAATTGGAAAAGGATTTAGTTCTATCAAGGTTCTCAAGTTTGACAACTGAAAGAAGCTGAAGCACGTATTTCAAACATTGTTTATAAATCAAAAGTCAAAATAATCAAAGTTATTCTAGAGAGAAAGATAGTTTCAAGCCATTTTCTTCAGCTTTCTATCAAGATGACAGAAATATTAAGAAATCAAATCAAAACTCATTCTTTGTACGAAAGTATATCAATTTAACACCTTTTATTAGCTTTATCATCTATTTGTGTATCTCTTCTAATATTGAATATTATTTTTCAGTTTAGTTTTGGTCTTGAGATATCCTCTGAAATTTATTTTGATAAAAATGATAGAACCTTAAACTAGAATTGACTAAATTGAGTTAGTTTAAATATTCATTCTTTTAATTGATTTTTTTAAGCAGAACTTAGATACTCAAAATCTGGAGGAGGATAGATTGATCAAATGTAATAAAAATTGATGAATAACAAAGAAAAGAGATTTGAAAAAATTTAATTTAGCATTCAATTCCATAAAAAGAAAAATTCTATGAAATAATGATTGAGTAATTGTTGTCCTCTTATTTTCTCTATCATACGTGTACAGAAGATAAATTATAGTAATTTAATATGGATGATCAAAATCAATCTAAATGATAATAATTGATAAAAGAGTTTATAACATTTTTTTGCCATTTAAAAATAAACCTGATTTATTGACAACTTTGAAAGATTATATATACATTAATGACGGGAATGAAAAATAATTGATGGATGGTATGAAAATGGTATGATTACATCCAGTGGTTGGAGTTATAGGACCAAATTTGAAAATTAACAGCAGGCTTATACTATAAAAAGTAAAAATTGGTGTTGGTATTCCATGTAGTAACCTTGTCTTAACTAGACAGTATATGGTGAAAGATGATAATTTAATGACAAACGCTTAAAATAGGTTTTATTCTATGAGATATTAATAGATATAGAAAAAAAAGAAAAAAATAACATTTCAATATGATAATTTGGTTTGATTTTATAATCTATTAGTAGGTTAAATATATTACAAAATAAAATGATTCTATTAAAAATTAAGTTTTTTTCTTTTGTTTTGTTGAGATTTTCTTTCTTAAACTTAGAGTAGATATAATCATGGTTTGCATATTTTTAGGTCCATTTATTTGTGTTATGTGACCATCTGGAAAATCTAAGCTGAACCTTACAAAGTCTTCTATTATAAAAATAACTTTATATATCTTGTGTGTGTGTGTATATATATATATATATATATACAAGGCCTGTCAAAAAAGTATCTGACCTTAGGCCAGAAAAAATATTTCATATACCTGACGTTTTTTGGACCCTAATCCCCTTCAACGTTGCACACACTTAGCCCACCGATCCTTCCACTGCTGGAAACATCTCTGGAAGTCTTCTTTTGGAATAGTGTTCATCTCCGTCATTTCGTTCCACATTATCTCTTCTCTGGTGATTCCCAAAGTGAAATAAAACATAAGATTCAGTGGGTGTTTGGAGAAGATGTAACATAAATTAAGGAGTGGTTTAACTGATTCAAAAATGAAAGGATCCCATTTTGATGGTAGAGAAGAGAGAATGTGGAATGCAATGGCAGAGATGAACACCATTCCAAAAGAAGACTTCCAGATAGTGAAAGGATCGGTGGGCTAAGTGTGTGCAAGCACAAGGGCCCTACTTTGAAGGGGATTAGGGTCCAAATCCCGTCAGGTATGTGAAATATTTTTTCTGGCCTAAGATCATATACTTTTTAGACAGGCTTCATAAAGAGCATTATAAATGCAAACAATTTGACAATTTAAAAAAAAACATTACATCTAAGAAACAAAAAATGTCAAATATCTTTCTTTTATCCTTTTTCCATTGATAAAGCTAGATCCAGTAGTGAAACATATGTACAGGCAATATAATATGTATGAATTAAAATAAAACATTGAAAGCATTATTCTATAGACTTAAATATCAATTAGCACTGGTAGATGATATGATAATGAGCCATGATATTGTTTGTGCTTAAATATCAAAACAATGTTTCTACATTTTTTTTAGAAAGAAACTGGTGTATCACTATCAAACACGGAAAGATTATACAACAACTATATGCTTAACTGCATTTTTGTGGGTTTTTTTAATGGATGAAACTTACATAAGATCTTTTATAAGACACAATGAGTTCATAACAACCAGCAGTTTTGTTACAGGTTTTTTTCTAATAGTAAAACTGATCTAAAGTTTGTCGTTATTGGACATAACAAGTAGATTATATGTGTGGGTGGAGGTTATGGACACATACATATGTTTTCGATTATATTGTCGCATCAATATAACCTAAGCTATTTTCAGGGAAGACTGACTTCAATGTATTGATTTAGAAACATGTCTCCACATTTTGGCCAGGAAGTTAAGATTAATTGTTACACAAGCAAAAGACTTAAAAGCTTATTTGCTATTTGTAATCTTGCTGAAAATTCTGAACTCTTTTTACCCTGCAGACATTTCTCTTTATACTTCATCTAATCTTCATTCAGAGTTCCAGGACTTTTTTTTCCTGCTTTATCTTTTTCCTATATAATAATACCCAAATATCAATTTTTATAGATTTTTCAAGTCTTTCTGTATAAAATAAAACTGAGGGACTGTTTGGAAGTAAGTGATTTACAATCTTACAACAAGAGTTTGTTGTTACTGTCGGTATCTAAAGTTATAAATGTATCATTAAGGAATGTTTTCGTTTAACAGCCTTTTAATTCTTCTATTTTATCTCTTATCAATTAAATGATTTTAGCATTAATAACATATATAAATAATCTTTAAAAATTGATGTTTTACCATTTTATTTTTAAAACTTTTTACAAAATATTCACAAATTTAAAATGAAAAAACTTCATTAAAACTATGTCTTTTTTGTTTATTTTCAGATATGTATTCCACACAATGAATAAAAGATCTTGGACATTCAAAATGGCAGCAAACATCACTCATCTTTCTCCAGGCTGATAAAATATAATTAGCTTTAGAGAACCAGTGAGTTAAATGAAAAAAACTTAAAAACTAGGAAAAAAATCCTGAACAAAATGTACTAATATTTCCTCATGATTTAATAATTGAAAAACACTAACTTAAAAAAAAAACACAACCGACTTTTGCTACTTGCCATACATACCATATTTAAACATTTTTACAAAATCTATCATTCAAAAAAAGCAAATTTGACAATCAAATGAAACACAATATCATGCAAGAATTCTAGAAAAGCTGACAGATTTTACTTGAAATCATCAATCAAAAATTGTTAATTTTAAAAAGGATATCAAATTCAAACAATTTAAATGCTTCGATTTTGACATATCTTTAATAGAAACTATTATTTTTGAAACAAAGTTTATAATGAAAATGAAAACAAAATTTTTTTCTGAATTGAAACAAAAGAAGAGACAATGTCTATGAAAGTAGATTTGAAAAGCGACTTTGAATTGAAAGCAAAAATCACAGTTATTCGAGTCATATAACAAATGTCATTTTGGATTGTGTGAATTTCTCCTTCTAAATAAAATGGCAGAAGAAAATACTACCCGTCATGCAGAAGCATATTATCTCTACTTCATTGCAGCAGTTGGATTATTTTTCAATTCTTTGGTCATGCTTTGCATTTTACTGCGCAAAGCAATGCGTCGGATGACAAGTGCTTTTCTTGTACATGCCTGCTTGCTTAATGTTTTCCGGTCTGTCTTCTGCATTCTTTTTGCAAACAACTTGCTTAACCAGCAACAGCCGGACAACTGTGATATTGAAGGGGCAACTTACATTGTTATTATGACAGTATACACATTCAACATGGTGGCCATGGTCTGTTGTGAAGCATACACATTTGGGGAGTCTAATATTGGAGGGGATTCAAAGGGGACTATTTGCTGTGTTCTCTTTGGAATAGTAATGGTGTACATTGGAAGTCTGATATTGCATCTTGGTCCCACTCTCATTGGTGGATACTTTGGTTTTCATCCGGACATAGGAAATTGCTCATTTATTCTTGGTCAAGTGGAAAGTTACGTCGCAAATACAATGTGGATTGCAATTGTAACTCTTGCAATGGTAGCTATTGCTCATTATATTTCCAGACTCTACAAAGAGATACAAACCAACCAACCTAACAGAGTTTCAATGCTAGTTCGTTCTTCTATCTGCTTTGCAAATGCTCCAAAGGTTTCAGAATCTAGTGTACGAGCAATGGTTGATGATTCCCTGCATAGAGCCAAGCTCTTTATCATTGTATCCATAAGCTTTGCTGCCTGCTGGTATCCTTTGTTCGTTCTAATTCTTATAGACATGAAATTCCAGATATCACCAAAGGTCTACCAGGCTTTTAGCTTCATTGCTTGGACACAGTCAGCCATAGAGCCAATCCTTTACACATGCCTCGATCGAAACCTCAATATATTTATCAGTTACTTAACCTGTGGCCGATACCGAAAATACGATTTGGAGACAATTGCATGTTTGATGTCTCAGTATCAACAGGCTCAGGTTGAACCTCAAGATGTATCCGATATTGATGCAGCTCATATGGATTATATGGAAGAACGTCTGAATGATGAATCTCCTTTACCTGGCCCTGCAAATAGCGAACATACTTTAGAATCAATATCTCCAGCAGAGTTTGAGTATAGAGTATAAAACTAGGAATTAGTTCCTTATAAATTTGAAAACATTCATTAACATTACAAAATTTGATTCATTAATGGCTTTGATTTTGGACACTGTAAACACATTTACATTGATCCATTCTTCAGCTTTTGCCAAGTATATAGCCAGGTGAAGGTTCAGAAATTTTTCCTGTTGAAATTCCACTTTAGGCAAATTGCAGTTTGATAAAATCATATTCATAAAAGTTCCATTGAATATAAATCAAAATCCAATAATATACAGACACATATTAAACACGCAATATTCAAATTAAAGATAAAATATATATTTACTTCAGTTGTCTAAATTCATGAAATGAATTTTGATTGTTATCATAATTTAAGTGGACTTCTACTCTTATCTTCATTGTAATCTTCACAATATTTAGGCCACTGTGTGCTTCAGCCTTTAGATATTTTTCAAACTTCATATCAAACTCAGGAGCCTTCTCAGAACTGCTAACTTAACCCTTTATTTAATCAATGAGGGTAGACTGTCCACATTCCGTAAGTGTTATCCAATACAATGCAAATATATGTTGGATATTCTTTAGCTGTTATTGCCTGAAGGATTGAACCTATTTTCTCCAGTGATAGTTGGTTTATGTAAGTACTAAGTAGCATTCATCTCAAATTATGATATATTTACATCTATAAAAAACTCATTTTGCCTGAAATTCTAAGATTAATTAGCTTAGTGAAAAAGCACCTAATCCAAAACTTTGTATAATAAATAATAGAGGTGCAATTACAGTGAGAAATTTATTAAATGCTTGGATGGTAAAATCCTCATTAGCAAGTTAAAATATCAATCGAGCCATTAGAATCACTCTATTCTGGAAGAACAAACTCATCTAGATGAAGGACATCCCTTATTCTAAAATTGGGGTAGATTAAGTTTGTGAGTCTGATATAGAAAATCTAGTCTCATGGTCAATGGCATATAAATATGACATTGTGTCAAAATGGAATTCTGTGCTTCGGTAAGAGAATAAGAACAACAGTCTGAATAATTTAAATATGACAAAAGATTAATTTGTTCTAAATAACAAGTTTTTTTGTCAAAAACTAATGAGAGAAATAATTTAGAAAAAACAAAGCAAAAAAACAGATCTAAAACAAATAATTTTTTTTTAAATACTTATAATTCTATTAGTTGTCAAGATTTATTTTATTTGAAAAACTATTTTTATACACAACAGAAATAATCTTTAAAACTGTTTAAGCAATATCATATCATTCTTCAAAATAAACAATGATGTCATCAAAAAAGTTTTAGATTATTGTTTTTATTTCAATTCCAAAATAATTTTCAGAAAAATGTTTCATTCTTGGAATTTTGTTTTTGTGTTTTTAAAATATTCAAAAATATAAGTTTATAAACTTTAACAAAATAATAATAGTATCCCACTCTTTTAATATTAAAATATTAAATTTAAAAAAAGAGAGAGTATTAGCTGTTCAGAAGTATTTTTTTTTAATGTAAAAATATATTTTTATTACATTTTATTAAACGTTTTTGACCCTTTTTAGTACAATTTAAATTTAGAATTATGCAACATCAAAAACAATGAATCAAAAATCCTTTTTATCTCCAAAAATTCATAAAATAGAAAAGCGTATTGTTCTTGTACAACTAATTGGCTATCAAGTTGATTTTTAGAATTGCAGTTAAATCAAATCATAAGTGCAACTTAGGCCAAAACAGTTCTTATGGTTGCTATACATTTTAATCATGGCGATTAGTCAGGGAGGGTTAATTTAGTACCATAATGTTTCTTTTGAATTTTTTAGACATATTCATTTTAATGTTAAAATAACATTAAAAAAAGTAATGAAATTCATATGCGGGTCTTTATTTAAAGTATTTCTGTTGCATAACTTCTGTTTGAACCTTCAGTGGTTCTTGGAAGGCTTCCATGATGTAATGGCAGATGGCAAACTGTTTTTGTCTTGGAGAAATTATTAGCTGAAAAAAATCTCTCACTGGCAATAGTGAACTGACAAAAGTTTTCTTTTAACTTTGACTAGTTTACTTACATTCTTAACTCTTAGAACACAGGTAGAAGTCTAATCCTGCCACTAAATCTTAGCAGTTCTATTAAGGGATATTGCCCTAAATCTGTGTTTACAGGTCTTTGTGTGCTTAGATAAGCTAATTCTGACAACCTCAAACCTAGTGTAATTATGACATTCATTTCCATACAATACAGATGAAGAATGACAACTGCATAAGAAACAGGAGAGGGGTAGACTTTTTTTCATTTAATGTTGTATCAAGAAAGCATAAACACCTGTTAAATACTTATTAAAATACTTCAAGAAAAGTATTGGAAATACTTTTTTTTAAATTATTAAAAATAAATCAGCAGAAAAAAAAATGTGTTATCAAAATTTATCACAAGGAAAGAGATTAACAAAAAGGCTCAGTTCATTTTAGAAAATTCCATCCAGTAAACTGGATGGTTTTGTTTGTGTGCCTAACACTTAATGGCATGACCTAAAATAAAATCTTAAAGTTTACACTATCCTATTTTATTCAAATATGTTTGCTTGATTGATTTATGTAAACTTTCTATAAGAATTATCAGCATAAATAAAGATTTTAGCAAACAGAATTTAAAAGATCATTTAATGTTGTGAAAAAGATATGGAGTTGATGATGTCTTAAAAATAAATGTCATTTGTAAAAAGGTTGGCTAAACTGAACAACATTTTACCATAATATTCTTTGTCCAAAAAGGGGATTTTATTGAAAACTTAAAAGTTGAATTCAAACTATTGAATTAGATATAAGAACAATGAAGGGTTTATGTGAACAATATTTTTATGGAGATGAAATTATTGAAAAAGAAAAAAAAAAAGACATGTTTTGTTTTTGAAAAAAACTTATGAACCAATTTTGTTGTTTCATGATTTAAAAAATAATTAAATGGTGTTGATCTAGAAGAATTTGATTCGTATCTAAAAATTATCTTTCTTTGAATTTTAGCTGACTGAGCTTTTTGATAATATTAATGTTCCAGTGAAATGATTTTGCTTAAATCAGCTTTTGGTTAGTCCAGCAATATTCAGTATTATGATTGGTCTAACTACTATGATTGAATCAAATTCATCTACTCTGAGTTTTCAACAAATTTAAAAATTCCAACACTTTGAGTTTTATGAATATCTGAACTGAAAATGAAGAAGTAAGAGACTAGCTAAGATAGAAGCTTATCTCATTGTAAGTTGACCTCTTTTCTTCTTGAGATGAGGCTTGATGATTTATGTATTGAATTAGTAGACTATTGTCTTTATCTTTATAATTGTTATCTTCCTAATGTTTTGTCTGATGGTTAACGGAATCAAAGCAATCCACCCTTGTAGGTTGAATAAAGGGTTAAATTTGAAGTTGCCTGATATGATGGTTCCTAAGTTTGATCAAATTAAGAATGCTAAGGGTTCATCAATCAAAATGTTGTGGAGGTAACACTAATTAAGATGAAGACAATAGTTTGCAAATTCAATATACAATATTATTTTTGTCAAATCTCTCTCTTTTTCTGAAAGTCCATTCAAATAGCAATCAGATTATTTAATCCTTAACTGAGGGGAGAATTAGTGATTTTATACTTTAGCTAAAGATATTAACCAGAAGAAAAAAAATTAACAGAACATATGAAATACTCTTGTTTTACAATTCTAAATTCAAGAACCAACTATGAGAGACTGGAGTTATCTAATAAAAGTTTTAAATGGTTAATATTTGTATGTCTTATCAATGTACTAATCCCAACACAAATATAACAATGGTGCAAATATTACAACACTTACAAATCTTCAGACTTTAAGGGGGCACATAAAGAGAATTCAAACTTTTCCTAATGGTATTAGCCAGCAACTGAAAATAAAGTCCCAACTGGAGTCAAGAGTACATGTCCAGAAGTGAGCAAAAGAATAGACAGTCAAAGATTTATATAACAAATACAAAGAGCCCATCCCCAACATTTAATTATTTTTAAAAATTATAAATAATTAAAAATTCTTATTATTGATAGCACTTTTGAAAATTTAAAGGCATTAAGGATTCTATGCCAGTTCATTTTGATATATTATCATATAGCTCATCAAAAGCTCACAGAATATGTATAATTTTCATGTTATTCAATTCATTAACAATTTGTTGAATGATAGAATCAAATCTTTTATTTCAGGGACCAATAGTCAAAGACAATTTATAAGTTTTTGTTAGTCATCATTTTTCCTTTTTTGGTTTTAAATTGCCACTAGGTGACTTCTATTTTTCCTATTTGATTAAATAAAATTCAAAATAGAATTTCTTGTGACGTAATAAAAAGATCATCATTATTTTCTGCATATTTTTCTTCAGTTATGTCTTTGCTTTTTTTCCTCTCAAAGGGTGTTGTTCTCTAATTGACAATGATGATTGATTACATGGGACTAATCATCTAATCTTGGCTGTCATTGTCACAATATTACAACTATTTTTTTTCAAACAACTTAAACAGTTGTTAGCTCTAAGAAAAAGTGTCAATTTTACTTTTTCTAATCTTTGTCTAAAAGGACTAGTCAGTTAACCAGCAGACTGTTCCGTTTGAGAAACAAAACCATTAATTTCAACTTTAATATTCTGAATGAGTTGACATAGACTCAAACAACTTAATCCCCAAACCTACGTATTTACATGTCGAACTTCTTTCTTATGCCGTTTTTTATGCCTGTTTACATTTTTTTCCAGTAAACTTAAAGTAAATTCATTTTAAATCAAAGATTCTGAAACAAAAGAATATAATGGTTTGACTGAGATTTTAACTCTAGCGCTATGACTTTAATGTCCAAGAAACCACTGCATGTGGTTTAATCGCCACGCAGTGTTCGTTCTTTTCTAAGCATAAAATCACTAATATGAACAACACGCACTTTGTTGGGTCTGCTGAAGATTAATTTGCCTGCGTTGCCAAAAAAACAATGTTTTTATCGAGTTTAGGGCGTATTCTATTTGCATATTCTCTCTCTCTC
>JAYKTE010916549.1:0-16470 GCA_036873565.1 Xipholeptos notoides
TGAGCACATAAAAATGGCCTTGTACTTAACTTGGATTCATGCTCGACCAATTAAATATATTGCTTATTTTACTGGAAAGATAGTATAAATTACTGCAGAACCCATAAAATGTTGGCATAAATCCAAATTAAAGTTTTGGATTAATGAATTATCAAAAATAACTTATTTTGATTTAATGAAAAGATCATTAAAAGTGTGTTCCAGAAGTCCTGGCCACATTTAGACATTGAATATCTCGGAAACTATCAAAGATATAAAAATGCCAATGATAAATTGCTAAAAACTTGCAATCTCCAATTTTTTGGAGGGAATGTATGAAATGGTCCCAGTTGCTTCTTAATATCATTCATTTTTCAGCAGATGGAAGGACTTGAAAGGTTCTCAAGACTTCTGGAACACCCTGTATTTTTTAAGAAAACTTTTCTTATGTACTATTCTAGTTTTATTCTGGGTAGGTAGCAAGTTGAAACACTTATGATTGGTAGCTTTGAATAAAACTAAAAGGTCTTAAGTTTCATTTTCCAGCAATATGACTGGTTGATGGAGGGGACCCCTTCCCCAGGCCCCCAAAGTTGAATTTTATTTATTAACTCAAGGGCCACTTAAAATATGATCTAAAAATAATAAATAGCTAGTTAGTCAAATCCTTTCACTTCAAGTATCAAGTTGCTCTTGTTCAACAAGTTAATCATCCAAATAGCAATCTTAGTCCTGAACAAAATATTGTGTAAAGAAACAGCATATTTAATTTTATTTATCCCATTCTCTATTTATAATAGTTTTAAATTGAATCAGATGTCAAAAGAATTCAATTCTTAAAACTTGAACCTATTGAATACTAAATTTTGTTCATACTTCTCCCTTTAAACTTCGGGATGTAAACCTGTTTAAAGTTTGAGTAAAGAAACTGATATATGCAAGTGGTTATTTTGAAATTGCTACAATCCAGCCAAGTGAAGGCAACTAACAGTTTGTTTCCCATTGATTTGTAAACAGTAAATACTAATGTGCCAAGCTTTCTGATGAATAATAAAAAAAAAAACAAGGAACCAGACAGCTTTCATGTTATGCAATCAGCCGATGATTTTACATAGTCAACATTTATAAAGCATTCAAAATAACTGGGGAGGTCTACTAGGGGCAGTGGATAAGCAGTCAGGCTTCACAATCATAATATGCAGGATCGAATCCCAGTTGTTTCATCTGAATTCATAATTTTATTTATACTCTTAGGAAAGGTATGAAACCTCAACATTCCCTCCCAATATGGATTAAATAGTGCATATTGTATTTTTAAAAAAACTGTGTGGACATAAAAAGAATGTTTATAAAAAAAATTATTGCTCTCGGCAGTAAATGACCTAAAAAGGTTGATATGCCGTAAACCAAAACAAACAATCAAAATAACTAATAGCTTTACATAATATGTACATTTTTACTCATATTCCTGGATTATTAAAGCTCTGTAAGATTTTCGAATTGTTGTGGACCCATAATAGGTCCGGAGGAATGACACAAACTTGGAATAAAGTGAAACGTATATTAAATGAAAAGAACAAATCCAAAGAGTGTTACATATCAGTCTGACTACCAAGCATTAGGCCGAGATCACTCAACCACTGAGAGGCATATTCTCCCAGTATTCATTATGATAGAAAGAGTTAATTATAGTCTAAAAGGTAGGTATCCTAACACTAATTAAACCAATCTAGGAAGTGTCCTAAAGAGGATTACATATGAAAACCAAAGAATGAAACTTTGGTTAATACAAAGAAGGAAGGAAGACACAAAGAAAAAAATATAGAAGTGATGTTGAATATATTGAATATATTATCATAATTACAGTCAACAAGGGGTTTTACATGGCCAGAGTCTTAAAACCACTAGGATTAGGGTTATTATCCCTGAGAATGCTTTGAATCAAACACCAGATCATTAGAAACTTTGAGTTGAAATTAACATCCTGAAAATGTTAGAAATCAGTTGGATCAGATTCTGTAACCCTGATGAAAACACTATATGATTATTTAATATTTATACTTCTATAAAATCTAATTGTAACTTAACCTAAATGTATGAGGATAAATCAAAAAGTTCTAAGACAAATGACATAAACTCAATCTGAGTGTTGTATAATAGAGCAACAAAACTTCATCAAGCAGAGATTTCTCAATGGAAACATTGCTTGCAGAAGTGTATTAAGTTAGGGGGGATCTTAATGTAGAAAAATAATTTTGCAACTTCCATGAATAAAATTTCATTCAATTTATCTCAGAACTTTTTGATATACCCTTGTAGTTGATTCTTAAACTTGATATCTGTTTTAAAAATTGCATCTTTTTACCTTGCAGTTACTTCACGAAGGAAATGCAGAATTTGAAAAAAGACGACCTCAACCAGTTTCTTATATTGAGGACCGCTCTAATAGTGTGCCAGTCATTATGCCTCCAATTAAGAACCCCAAAGGCTTACCATCAACAAACCCCTGTGAATCAACATTTTCATCAGCCCCCATGCAGCAGACTATTAGGTCTCCTTCTCCTCACAAAGCACCACCGCTCACCAGTGTGCCTAGCTCTGTTATTACAAGTGTTGGTAATGCCAACTGTTATCTGGTGCCTTCAGATGACCAAAAATCTGTTCCTAAGGAAGATCAAGAAAATTCTCCAACACCAAATGCAGTGAACCCTACTACAACACCTGTGATTACCTTGCCGACGGTGATGCCTACAGTGATGGGAAAAAACGTTAGTGTAGGGAGTGCTCAGTTACCACTCCTTTATAATATCCAAGGGGCCCTTTATTCTATGCCATCTATAGTTTTGGTAGTGAATGGGTGTGATTTGAATGGTAAATCCTCAACAGTGAAGCCAAATGCTGAAAAACTTTGCCCTATTGCACCAGCACCGGCAGCACAAGTGACATACGAAAATAATTCCAAAACTGATCAGGGCTCAACAAATGCAAAACGTAAACGCAACTATGCTTGTGCATTTTCAAACTGTAATAAATCTTATCTAAAGAGTTCACACCTAAAAGCTCATATAAGGACGCATACAGGTAGGAAAAGTTTAATTTTATTTCTTAATCAGAGCAAGGCTCTACGTTGCAAGTGATTCATGCATTTGCAAGTGATGTTTCCAAGTTGTGACTAAAATAATAAAACTTATCTTTTGGCAGCTGTTTTGAATAAGTGAAAAATGTCTTTTTAATTATTTTTTTAATTATTTAAACAATAAAAGGTTTAATAGAATAGAAAATAGAACAATATACCCTATTTTTTTAAAAAGGCTTTTTGAAACAAGTCTAAAAAAATTCAACAAATTTTTATGCAGAAGAAAAAGTAGTTCAAAATGAAACAGATTATACTTTCTTAAACAGTAACTAACTTTTGAATTCTAGTGATGGGACGATTCCTGGAATCGTTAATCGTAAGAATCATGTATTTTTGAGGAAATCAGAATCGCATCGTTAAATAAAAGCCTTAGATTTACGATTCTTTCATTACGATTCTCTTGAATTTTAAAAATATTTTGAACTGTAAAAACAATACTTCTTTTTTTTTTTTTAAATGTATGTCTTGGAACTTTTTATGACTTATTTCATGAGGTACAAGAAGTTTATTAATTCAAAGATAACCTTAATGAGTTTCCTTATTCTGTCACATAGGTGCATTTGCTAGTGATTTTCCAACTGGCGACTTAAAAAAAAAAACAAAAAAAACCCATTTATCTTTTTTCACAAGTGATTTTTTTTTTTTTTTTTCACCGACAATCTTCTATTCATGAATAGATGAAAAAGCCCATTCGTAAATGAAAATGTCTTGTCAACCTTTATAATTTTTAAAAATAAAATAAGCGAAGTCAAATTATTTAAACTATAAAAGGTTTAATAGAACAATTCTTTTTAATTTTTTGAAAGCTAAAATGATATTGATCACAATATCATTTCGCAGAATTTTGACAGTCGGCGGCTTCTTTTGAAATAGCCAAAAACAAATATCTTTGAAATAACGTTTAAAACTACAATATTCATTCTGCTGTTTGTCAGTTGTGGTTTTGTTAAAAAAGAAGAAAAAGATATGAATTTTTTTGAAAAAGGTAAAAAGTTTAACTTGAAAGCAAGAAAGAAAAGAAATGAAGGTTTTAATTTAACTTAACGCACAGATTATTTTACCTGTGACCGGAAAATATTTTTAGCCTAATCTTTTATTTTTGTCAACTATCTTAATAGGGGGCGGGGGATGTAAAGTTAGAAAAACAATTCTCTTATAATTTTTGTTTTAATTGAAAAAGCATAAGTTTCACATTACATATGAAAAAATAAATTAAAACATTGGACAATTGAAAAGAAAAATTGTGGAATGATGGTGGTGGGCAAGTGGTACAATTCGCACACACCCTTATAACATTTTTTTTTCTTTTCGTCTTTTTCAATTTTTTCAGCAAATTATTATCGATTGAACATTAAACTATGAAATTATCTAAAAAAAAACAATTAGGGAAAAAAAAATCATCATTTAAATGTTTTTAAGGAGTGCTCCCTCCTCCTTCTATATTTCTTATCATTTTGGTGTAAAATATTCAATTAAAACATAATCTTTTTAAAAGTTCATTTCCCAGAAATTTTCATGCATGTCTTACAATTTTTAAATAAAAAAAACAATTGTTTTTCAACTTCCAACAAATTCTGGAAACCTCCAAAAAAAAAAAAAAGAGCTGGATTACATTTCAAAACAATTATTCCACGGAATTGGGAATCGTACTTGGTATTGGAATCGATAATCAACATTTTCTTGGAATCAAAATTGGTATCGGAATCAGAAAAAATTATGGAAACGTCCCAACACTAGTTTATTCATAACATTAGAGTGAAATAACATTTCATAGGTTTGGCTAGTAAGTTTCTTAATGGGTAACCATGATTAATTTTAAAGGAAAAGTTAATCAGAATTATTATTCCAATAAAGAAGTCAACAAAAATTTTATCTGCATTTTTTTTTTTGGGGGGGCGGAGAATGGGGTACTAAGATGAAAACCTGTTTGACCAGTTTCAATCATACATATAATACAATGTTAGAAAAGTCTTATTTCAAAGAAAGAACAGTATTGTTCTCTCATTATTGCTATAGGATTGTCTATAAATTGATTCGTTCCAATTTAGACAACTACAGTCATATAAAAAAAATATGTTTCGATAAACAATTTATGCAGTACTTATATTTCTACAGATGTTTTCATTTACCATTTACTCAGTGTTTAAATTCCTGTAAAAATATTTGTTTGGCCATTTATTCAGTATTTAAATTTTTAAAATAATATTTCATTATCCATTTTTTTCAGTATTTGATTCTTGAGATAATATTTTAACTGAGATTTATAAAATATGCAAATATTTTTCTGTAAGGACTACTTTAATAGTACTATATAATTTACTTTTGCCTAGCTGATCTTTGTTTAAATAATATCAAAACTCTTCAAATTTAATTGATTTGGCATAAAATGGCCCACAGTGGTTCCAGTAACATAAACCCCCAACTAAACCAAACCAAATGATCTTTGTTTGTGTTTTATGGCATATCAACCTTAGCTGATCTTTAAAAATGTTTATTATTAATACTTTCTTTTTCATAGATATAACCATATTTGTTTGTTTTTTATTTATTTCAGGGGAAAAACCTTTTATTTGTGACTGGAAAGAATGCAATCGACAATTTGCTCGATCTGATGAACTATCTCGACATAAACGCACTCATACCGGAGAGAAAAACTTTCACTGCCCCCACTGTAACCGTAGTTTTATGAGAAGTGACCACCGTACAAAACACATCAAAACCCACACAACGGGCAACAATAAAAATCTAAAAGTAGTCACTGGATCATCAGTAACCCAAACTACAACTCCAACTACAAACTGTCAAATATTTAATCCAGCCGAAACAACAAAAATGGCTATCAATTTTATGCCAAGTTTTCCTGCAACATTCTCCCATCATTCATCCGTTTCCACATCTTCAACACTTACATCTTGATGTGTTTCTTAAAATTGATCATCCATTCATTTAAAAAAAAACAAAAAATAGATTTTTATTTATTTTTGTCTTTGTCTTATTGCCTCAGAAATTATTCTACAAACATTACTTAGTAGCCAACAAAAAAAATCTCCTTTATCTAAATCAAGGGTTCTCAACTGGGGTCCACATGGGTTCTAAGAGGTCCATGGAATATTTCTGGGGATCTATAAGCAAAATATAACGCTGAAAATAATACAAGTTATTGCTAAAGAATTATCCCTATAATTTTTATCATTATTACTAATTTTCATTATCTTTATCATAATAATTGCTGTAGAATACTTTATTTGCATTAAATTAGTTTTCATATAAAAATAAAGCTTATTTTCTTTGTTTATTAAAACCACAAATTTATATTAGTAAAAAATAGTTGAACAATAGTTAGCAGAGGGGATCCATGGGCAAAAAAAAAGGTTGAGAACCCCTGATTTTAATAAAATTGGTAGTTTTATTTACATGCATTATCTATACTAAACAAAGATCTAAATTACATATTTATTGTTCAAAGAAGCTTCATAATAATATTTGAACGAAAACTTACTTAAAAAGAACATAAAAATGCATTAACACAAGTGAGGAGCTTACTGAAATCTTCCATTAAAAGAAGAAAAATAAAACCAACATTAAATTTAAAAAAAAAAAGAAGATAGATCTAAAAACAATGAGTCAATTTAGGACACCTGAAGAAGGCTGAGGGGTGATTCAGTTAAAACTTTGTGAGAAAGAAAATAATATGGATGAGGAAAATAGTCTGAATAATACTTTCAGAATATTTGATTTAATCTATTTAAGAATCATTATTTATTGAGTTCTTTAAAATTATGTCAATTTAAAAACCTAGTTTCTCTTCCAAAATAGGATTAAACTTTTTTCTGTAATGCTAAGCTCTAGAGACACATTTTGTTATTTTTATTTAAAATGAACCGGTTTCAAACACTGTCTCATAAAACGTTGGTTTTTTTTTTACAATTAAAAAGATTTTACTTGGATATTTTTTTAGCAATTTTTTTTTAACTGTACATTTATTTCACTTTGTTATGAATTGAATCAAAAATTATTTTACTTTTTTGCCTCCTCATTTCTGTTTGTATTAGATTTCAATTCACTGTTTGTCTTTCAATCTTCAAAATTTGAACAGTATCAATCTCCTGTTGTATTTGTACAGAGTGGTCCAAAGGTTACTGACCCTGTTAAATTTTTTATAGCTTTTATAATTCTCATGTTCTATCTAAGAAATTTTAGCAGTAGGTAAAAGACACTTCCAAGATTCTTACAATTACTTTGGCAATTACAATACAACAACAAAATGTCTTAATATTCAAAAAAAATTTTTTTCATTGGTTGATAACTTTTCTGCCATTCTGTACTTTTCCTTCCAAAGAAAGATAATATTCATTCTGATAAATTCAGTTTGGTGGACCTTTTAGATTCTGAAATTCACCAGATCAAAAAAATAAAATAAAAACTTCCAATAACTGGGTTTGTCCAGTCAAAATTGATGTGCATATGATAAAGTTCTTGATTACAGAACTAAAGGTTTTGCCTCGGTATCAAGCTAGAAAATAAAAGTGCACCCTCTAGCAGTGAGATGAATTATATAGATACAATAATCAAACTTTGTTTTGGACACCTAAATGTCTAAAATTTCATATAATTAAAATTGGTATTTAAAAGTCAACTTCAATACTTTTCATGTTTAATATTATTAGAAATCCAAGGGACACAACTCTCACTTTAAAATTTTTTACTTCGTATGATATAAGTATAAACTGTCAAGTCAATTTGGGGCACTTAGTCGAAATCAGTCACTGTCTTGTTGAATGATTTACTAACTTATCGTGTTTATTAATATTCCATCATTAATTGAACATTATATTGAACATTCTATTAATTCCCAACTAAAAATTTTTTTAAAAATCATTTGAATGAAGTTAAAAAAATTTCTTGCATCACCAAAACTGGTCTCTGCTTAAAACTAAAAAATAATTAAATTTTTTCTCATTTAAATTAATATCAAATTTCTGTTTCAATCTTTTTTTTTTTTTTTTCACTTCAGTAAAAAAGAGCATTTTATAAAGAAGGAATGCAATAAAGGTTTTTTTTTTGGTTTTTTTTTAAATCTAAATCTCAGGTATTTATTCTAATAAGCTCTGTCTCTTCAAGAACAAAAACTGATTTTATATTCTCATGATTATTGATATTTAATCAAAGCAGATTATTTTATCTCCATCTGCCATTTATAAAGGGTCACATTTTTCTACTCATTTTGTATGGCTGTTTTGTCCAGTTTTCTGGCAGCTTTAGGTTTTGCACACTTTCATATATTGTAATTCAAAACTTAATTTATGTATCTGTTAAAACCATGTTTATTTCTTTTACATAAAGTATAGTACGAATAAATAAGTTCTTTTAACAATTTCATATTGTAATAGAATATAAATTATACGAAACAAATCTCAAATTTTTAATTATTCATTTCACCCTTATTTATTTAATTCTTTGAATATTTTTTTAGATAAACATGGGTTTCTTTATATCTTTCCAAATATACAAAAACTAATAAATCATTTGATAGTAAATTCATTCTACACAAATCTCCATACTTTTGATGGAAGGAACCTTTATTCAATGTTACAATATTTGAATCTCACAAATTTCAACCTAAGGAAATGCTTATTCATCATAAGAGCTCCCTTGATCAAAATTTGGATGTCATCTCTTGTTCTTACTCTTAAGTCCTTACCCTAAACATATATTTAGTTAAATATTAACAGAATTGAGACTTTTTTTTTTATTCTTGAGCATTATGTCCAATATTTCACATTTTTCTTTTTCATCCCTAAATTCTTGCAAGTTTTTAAAGTTTGCACCTTTTCTATTCCTCCTTCATCCAACATTCTAAAACAGTTATGGGGCTTTTTTTTATAATATTGAAAAGTAACCCAAAAAATCCTGAAAAAGTAATTCCCAGAGTTTGCTGATTATATATTTATATTACAGTTGTTGTGAATTTTTTATTTTGTGGAATTAGAGAAAGCGAGAATTTTTCTTTCTTTTTTTTTTTTTTTTGCTAATGCATTTTTCTGTTCTACACTATTCTGGTGATAAATGCTGATAATGTTCACTTTAGATCTTTCTTTGCTATTTTTTACTATAGTTGATCGATTAATATTACATAAATTATTCCAACCTTTGTTCCCCAGTCATCTTTGATATTATAAACTAGAGAAATATATTTTGCTCTTTATAATTAAAACATAATTTTTTTATTATATAACTTGTGATTTTCATTCAATTTTTTTTTCTCTCTGTAAAAAAGAATTTTAAAAAGGTGATTTTTAAAAATAAAAATTTCTTATTGACGATCCATATTGAGATTCCATTCAATGCTATTTTTCCCTATTTATTTTTCTCTCACTCTCTATAAAAGACAATTATGAGTATACACATATTTCTTTTCTAATAATTTTTAAATTATTATTATTGATTATTTTTCTTATTTATTTTTTAATCAAAAGTATATATATTTTCCCTGTTTGTTTCCCTCACGCTTTCTCTATTAAAAAAACAATTATATGAGTATATATATTTTTTGAAAGAAAATACTGTATAAAATATTGTACTATTGACTGAAGCAATGTTTTTGGTCAATAACAATAATTCTTTCTTAACTCAGCCCCCACCTTATTTTCCTTTTACCAACCATTATAATTGAACATTTGATTGGTTGTGTTCAAAATTGAAAAAAAAATATTGTTTTGTAAAATACTTTATATGTTTTTGTTAATTTTTATATATATATATATATATTTATAAGCAAAAATATTTTATGTACTCTCCTAAAGAAATTTGATCGTAATTATATGTCAGCTGTCATTATCATAGCGTTAAATAAAAACCTTTTCTCTGTTGACAAGGATTCAAGTTGGGCAGTCCCCAATGATTATAGCAGTAAAAATCACAACTTTAGTAGCAGGTTAACTAATAGGCTTGGACAGATGTCAATTCAGTCCAGTTTCGATCTTGACTAGAGGAAGACTTGTTTGCACAGCTGTACAAACGAGCCATAGACGGCAAAACAGGTCTCTATACAGAGTGCAAAAACTATTTTACTGGGATATATATATATAATTGCTTTGTTTTTCTTGTTCAATGAAGAAAAAAAATGTAAATTATTTTATACCATTTGATATTAAATATGCATTATGTTAAACTTTATTTATGTTTTGTGTGTTTTTTTTGTTTTTTTTCTAAACCCCAGTCAGAGCCATTCTTTTTAAAAGAATTTACCTGAAGGAATTAGTACATCTATTTTTCAGACTGTTGTCTTCACCTTTATTATTGTTACCGACACAATGTTTCGGCCGATGAAGACAACAGTCTGAAAAATAGATGTACAAATTAAGCCCCATCTCAAGGATTCTGAAAGACCATGAAGAAATTACTTTTCTTTGATTTCTACTTATATTTTTTTTTACTCAAATTAGTGTAATAGAAGCTGAATTTCTCTTAAGGAGTTTCCTTAAAACAAGTTTGATTTGAATATGCTACTGCATGTGTGTATCACAATAGTGATCATTAGATAGGAACAAATTACCTCTCTCCAGTGACTCTTAACTCATGAGGAACTTATATATCAATATGCTAATGTGTGTCACAATAGTAATAATTGGATAGGAAAAAAGTACCCTCCTGTAGTGACTCTTACCTCAGAAAGGACTCATTTATGTATTAATACGCTAGTGTATGTGTGTCAACAATTATTAGATAGGAACAAATTACCTCCCTTCAGTGATTCTTAATTTATCAAGGGAATTTTATGGATGTTTTTGAACACTTATCTTTGGATTATACATTATTTGAATTGTTGACTTATGTTTTGTTATTATCAGAATTGTCAATTAAAGGTGGAGTTACACTTCTCAGTTAAGGTATTCACTTACAGCTTTCCATGACTTGATATTATGAAACAGTGCATACAGTATCTACCTCTCTATCTATCTATCTATATATCTCTCTCTACATATATATATATAACTATATATATCTCTATCTATATCTATCTATGTATGTATGGTTAAGAACCCTGTTGTAGAGAATGCAACGATTCAAAATTATATTTCTCCTCCCTTGATTTCTATCTTATGAGGCAGTGGCCACTAGAAGGCCATGGTGTACCATGTATGGAAATTTATCACCAGCCCTGTCTATTACTTAAATCATAGCCAGAGGAATTAGGGACTTAACCCTTTTCCCAATAGAATTAGTACTTGCGTATAAATAATTCCATAAGTCCAAACACTTAATTGCTGCGCCTACAGGAACTTCCCCTTTTAAATCAGAAAAATATTAAAAAAAACGTATATTTAATTTTTTTTTTATTTCCATGTTCAGCTTGTATTGTTTAAGTATTTTGATGGCCATTACTTTTTAATGAATAATTTATGTTAAATAACAAGGAAAATGTTTTTCTCTGCAAGTAAGCTTGGCACTTTCTGTGACTCAGTTTCCGATACTCCCTTGAAACTCCCGACAAAAGTGATCGTACATTCTTTATTTACTTTTTCTTTCTTTTTATCTTGTTATTGGTCGATTACATGAATATTCTGGTCTCTTTTGATTTTGTCCCTGACGAAAGCTACTGTCTGTTGATTGCTCAGGGTTCAAAGGCGGGGAATTGACCTCCTCGGTTGATTGTTCCTTTTCTGTAGTTGGCATTTCGCAATACGGAATCTTAACATGAATCACTTTTGCCGAAGTGTTTTTATTATCTTGTTCCTCCAGGTTGATTGGTTTAGGATTGACTGACTTTATACTTAATGGTTTGGTAAACGATATTTGAATTTCCTTGGCGTTTTCTTGTGTGTTGCTTTGATCTTCCTTCTCGGGAGAACTCTGGTCCTTGTGCGAGTTGCCGTTGCGAAGAGAGTCGTAATACTTTTCTAAATTGAAACGGGATTTGCGGGTCTTTTGTTCTTCGACCGGACTCTGCAACCAAGTATCCATTTTTGTGACGTGGAAGTACTCCTCCATTACCGCCGGATCTCTTGGGAACGGCTTCCGGTGATCGAGCGGTAGAATGGTGAATCTACGTTTTATCTTTGGTTTCTTCACACGTTCTATTTCTTGTTCCTCGATTTTCCTTTCGGCTGCTACTGACACGCCGTTGGAGAAAATGGTGATTGGAGCTTTGACTTTACAAATCTGTGGGGCAATTGCATCATCATTTGTGACTACCCATTCCGCAGGTCGCGGCTTGTGACTTTGGCGTTGTATTTTGGGACCTTTAATACTCTTATTGGCTTGCTTGTTTGCTTGTGCTACGTACCGTTTGATGAGATTATACTTTAGTGCTGTCCCTTTGACGAATGAAGGAGAAGAAGGAAGCGTTTTTTCTTCACCGGAATTTACATGTTCCATGTCTGGTCGTTTTTTTGAAGACGGGGGCTTTTTTGAAGTCGGGGCTTGCCTTGCCATTTTCCGCCATATTAGTCTGCTCAAAGGACCAGAATGTTCAATATGATAATTTTCACTGTTATTCTGAAGAAGATAAAAAGAAAAAGGTTTAATCAAGAAGATAAAAAGAAAAAGGTTTAATCAAGTGTTACAATATTTTTGGTCTAATGTATACGAGGAAAGGACGATTGAGATTTCAGCCACTCCATTTATACCTAGGGGTGTAGAAAATGAACCAATTAGGAGAATGGATTTACTGGGTTATATAATCCACTACAACAACTCTGATTTTCAGTTGCTGTTTGACTTCTCTGCTGAATGGACACAACTCTCCCTGCATGAATTTGGGCTATTATTATTACTATTATCTTTAATATGGGATCTCACACCAGCAACCAGTGGTTTTTGCAACAATTCTCCTCTGAGCTTCAAGCTCCGAGCGATCCCAATCAAAGACTGTGTGGTGCAACATCTCCTTGGGTTTTCACCCCTTTGCGTCTACTTCGCACACCCGACATTAACAGAGTCTTCCCACTCCGTCAATGCCTGGTGGTGATTCCTGAAAGCAGAGAGACAATAAGTCCCCGCTGGCGCTCCAGCACATCTATTGTTGTGATTTTGACTCCAGTAAGAACCACTGATTGCTGGTGCGCAAGATTCTGGTGATTGGTAAGAGATCCAATCATAATCAATATATATGTGTGTGTATGTGCGTGTGTAATGATTGAATGAGGAGAAGCGGCGCCCGCAATCACTAACTGCAAGGTATTCCGATATGCTGGAGGGCCAGAGAAGACTTGTCTACCTTCAGGAGTCACTACAAGGAGTTGACAGAGTGAGACTCTGTTAATGTCGAGTATGCAAAGTAAACGCAGAAAGGTGAAACCCCAAGGAGATGTTGCACCATATAGTCTTTAACTGGAATTACACGAAGCCTGCTGGAGCTCATTAAGAGACTTGTTGTCACTCTGAGTTCAGTAAAAACCACTGGTTGCTGGATATTCAAGCACTCAGTAATTGGCGTGAGATCTCTTATTTCAATACTAATACTGGAGACAATAAATAATTTTACCGGTGGCTTTTTAACTCCTGTCAACTGGTTCACTTTTATAATCTTCACTTCTTCTGGAAAATTCTTAATTTGATCCTCCCAGGACACGGGAATTCTATTGTCAAGATTTTTTCTGAAAATCACAAATAAATAAATGGATGTTAGTTTAAAAAGGACATCAAATATTATTATTTGTATTCATTATCCTTATTCCATTCTTTAATACAAATTTACCATGTTTATTACTATTATTATTATTATTATTATTATTCTGACATTTTCGATGGCGTGGGTATGCTAGTTAAATATATGATATGCAAAATTGTAGAAAAAAAGAAACAGAATGATAGGAAAAGAGGGATAAGAATAAGCAATGATTTTTCACAAAAAAAGAGAAACATGAAAAAGAGGCAAAATTTAAAATGTAAAATATCTAGAATGATTGATTCAAATCCAATAATCAAAATAATAATGTTTGTTGTTGCTATCCGTCTTTCAATTTTGCAGTAAAGAAATTGAAAAATCAAACGAGACCCGACGGGACAGAACATTTAACTTTCATTTTAAAAGACCACTCACTAACAGTCATTCAATTTTGCTTCCCGCTGGCTGCCTGCACAATAAAAGAAATGAAGATACTTTCAGCCTGTCTGTCTGTCTGTCTGTCTGTCTCACTCACTCACTCACTCACTCACAACGTTCCAGTTTACTAAATAAACCATTATCACATAAATATATCCACATTCAAACCTTACAGGATGGTCTAGGCCATATTTGGAGACGACATTATGTCGCGTTCTCAGCATTAATGAACAAAGGAATGATACGAAATTTATCAAAATAATATAACCTTACAGAAGAAAGTTATTTGCATAGAAAAATTGTTTTCCAGCATTAGATGAATAAAGATTAATATGGCAACCGACAGACTAACGAAATAATCAATAAACCAATCGTTAACCAACTACAGAACCGATCAACGAACAGACTAACCCACCGACCGACCAACCAAGTAACCAACCAGCTAACTGATCGACCAAAAAACCAATCAACCGACGAACAAAACAACCCATCGATCGACCAACCAACGAAGAAACTAACCGACCAAACAACCATATAACCGACTGTTCTATTGTCCGACCGACTGACCAAACAACCAGCGAACCAACCAACCGACTGACTGACTGACTGACTAATCGACCAGACCAAGCAGCTGACTGACCAAACAACCAGCCAGTCAGCCAACCAACCAAACGACTTACCAAACAACTAGCTAGCCAACCCACCAACCGACTGAATAAACAACCCACCAACCGACTGACTGACCAAACAACCAGCCAATCGACTGGCCAACTAACTGATTGACTAACAAGCCAACCAGCCAACCAACCGACTGACCAACCAATAAACTGACTGACTAATCTTCTTACCCCTGTAAGTCTTCTACCTGAATGTCGATCTGTTCTAGTGAATGTCCATTGACTCCAACGTTCACATTAGCAGAATCAGCACGTTTGCGAATATGTTTGCGACCGTTGGCAGAAATTTTAAAGAATTCGATTTTGTCTCGTATATCTAAAATTGAAATAAAGTTAGAAAAATCAGGATGAAGTCAGTGCAATGAATTGATGGTGTAAAGTTACAAATATCGATATTTGTTCAATATAGTTCAAGCAAGCGCAATGATGATGTAAAACTGCATAAGTCATGTAATACTTATAGAAGATGGGCAATAATTAATAACGGGTAAGATCTTCCTAGATGAGATAATATATCTTTAATTAATTAGACACAACCTTTTTTCTTTTAGATTGGGTTAGTAGCGTAGCAACGGAGAGTGAGAGGGGTCGTCCTCCCCGGGTGGCATGTGTTAGGAGCGGCATTTTGAGGGCGTAAATAGAAAAAAATAAAAATAATGAAAATCTAACAAAAAATCTGAAATTTTATACCAAAACGCATTTTTAAAATTTTTATGTGTGTAAGGCAAGGCATACAGTTTTTAAACGAGTTTTTCAACTGTAGCATCAGTTTTATGTCAAATGAAAATAAATATCTTAAGTTGAATATAAGTAGATCCTTGATTGCAGTTCCATAAAAAGGAAATATTTTAAGGGCTTTTAGGAATTTTGATGGTTAATGGATTATCAACGGCCAGCGGAGAGGCGAGAGACGAGGGATCTTACGACCGCCCCGGGCGGCAAAAACAGTTGCTACGCCACTTGATTGGGTTTTTCATTATAAAATGAAAATAAATGGGTTCCTCGTTCTACACTGAACAGTGTTGTCACTGAAAAAAAAATCACTTTTAATGGCCTTTAAAAGCAGTGGGCGCAATTTAAAAAGTAGGAAAAATGTATAAAAATCATAAGGTTTTTATAAGTTTTCCTAAGCAAAATTTGTTTGCTTTAATTTGTTATTTCCACTAATTGGATGTTTTTGACCCAAAATCTGGCTAATTACAATTCAGCTTTTTATTTACCGCGATATTTAGTCCTTATTGACAACTCTTTTTGCCGTTTTTCTAACCCTCGAGTATATGTTTACCCTGGCGCCATTTTGGTGTCAATAAACGAAAGAATACTTATTTGTATTTTTTCAGAACTTTACACAATTAAAAAGATCTATATGTTAATGCAATAGCGTGTGTGTTATTTTGTGTGTCATGCTTACATCAAAAGCAATGACCTTACCCCCCTTTAAATTTACTCTTTATCTTTTGAAAATTGTTAAAACCATTTTTATATTTTAAAGAATTTTTTTTTAATTGAAACTCTTTAAAAAATTTCTAAGCAATTAATTTGCAGTTTTGAAATATATCTCAGGATTACTTTAAATTCTAAAATGTAAAATTTACTTTCTGATATTTCAACTACTGTGCAATTTTCACAGG